>CAKKOB020001905.1:3085-16991 GCA_918844115.2 Phlebotomus perniciosus
GTGTAGAAATACTATTTTTAGGATATCTCGGAAAAAAACTGATCAATTTTCTTGAAATTTTAGTATGTTGTAGCCTAGGCTGAGACCTTTCCAACGATATATTACACAAGTCTCTAAAGATTCCTGAAGCTGAGATAAACCGGTTTTAATATGAAATTTTATATTTGCTGTATCTCACGTTCTATGGGTCCGATCTTGATCATCAGGTGCTTTTTGGAAAGGTCTCAGAAAATGCTACAATTCTTTAGAACATCGGAACTTCGTCAAACCACCGCTAGTGGCGCTAAAGTCAACAAGAAATTTTCGAAAATTCAAAGACGTATATGTAATAAAAACTGATCAATTTTCTTGGCATAATCTGTAAGAATTCCACGTTCGCAATCTAGGATTGCCACTCGTTTTTTAACATTCTCAATCGTCTTTTAAATGGTTAAAAGCGTTAAATTTTTAAAGAGCCAGAAACGTTTTATTTGTACTTTTTCAAACAGACACTTTAAACCCAGAAACATTTTTCGGAATACAGGCGAGCCGGGCGAGCCTTTCAAATTGCAGCATTTGGGACCTAAAAGGGTCCGTCTATGCAAATTACATGTAGAACTGCAATTGTCAAAGCTGCAATTTGAAAGGCTCGCCTGTATGTATTTTCGATGGTTTTAGAATCAAAAATCTTATTGATTGAAATGATGGGAAAGTAGGAGTACAATTGATTTCTCATTATGATTTACTTTCTTTTTAATTGATAGTAGTCAATATTGACGTTGTAAAATATAACACAACCAAAACTCATCGTATTTGAGGGTGCAAAATCGCCCAAATCGCCATGCCATGAACATTGAAGTGTTAACAGAAATTGAAAAATTACTCATAAAAAACTATTTTAGAAAGAAAATTTTTGAATTTTCCTTTAAAAAAATTCAAAATAAGCGTTCCTTAAAACTGGCGACCATGTGAGCTGGAAAAGTAGCTCCATCAAAGACTCCTCTCAATAGATCAACAAAAGCAATAGAAGTCTTTTGTTTTAGATACGCGTAAAATACAGCCACCAGTTCTTATTCTCCTTCTCTCTCACCTCTTCGTATCTATTGCGGGGAGACAATGAAAATTCCACCAGATAATATGACACAAATGCATCATTCCATAGAATCTCCCAATGGAATTCACATGTGCCAATTTATCGATGGCAATTTTCCTCGTCGTGCTTAGATGCGGCAAAAAGGAGGTCACAGCTCGCAGCTGTGCACGGATTTGCTCTTCCTCGACATGGGTCACACGGGTCAGTAAAATTAAGAAAGGATGAGTCAAATATTGCCTCCCCACGAGAATTATTAACCCACGGAGGTCTCAAGCACAAGTGTAGAAGAAATTCCAGCACATCGATAAGGCACCGAGAGTAAATGAATCTCATCTGAGAATGCATACTAAGCGCTTTAATGAAATTGAAGGGCAATGACTTGGCAGTCATTCATTGTTCCATCGTACATACATGATTTGTTACATGTGCCAACACGAGAAGTCTTCTTTGAGGCCTTTGAGGCAAAAGGTCCTCCCCTTTTGATGGATCACGAGTGTGGCTAAGAAATTGGCGAGAGAGGCAAATTTTCGCTCTCAAAAATCCCATTGTTGGCGCGAATCTCTTGCGTGAGAAGATGAAGAACCGCTATAATTTTTTTTCGGTGTGTCTTCTTCAACTCATATGAGTCACGCGGACATGCGAAAGTGTCGTCACCTGTAATGATTCTCTCTTGGCCACAGATCTTTGCTGTTCTCTTCATCATCACACATTACAAGTATACAGAGGCTGTCCAGCAGCTGTGGCCAGGCACATTTCCCCCGGCAAAGTGCTCAAATGGACGAGAATTGAAGTACATCTCAGGGAATGCCTTAACAGACAGTCCCAACTGTTTAGGACCCAACAGTGCACCATATCCCAGGTGAGAGGAACCTGATTACGCATTTAACAAAAAAGAAACGAATAAAATTAGGAAAAATCGAAAGAATGCAATAAATGTTCTTTGAGACTCCGGAAAATTGATGGAGGTTTTATTGTAAGATAATGTTACAGTTTTTGAATGTGAGCCATCGAATAAACACTGCAATTAATCTTTAAGTTAATCATTACCTGAAAATTAAAATCTAAAAAAATTAAGGAATAATCACAAAAAGAAAATGTTCGGATTAATTAAAAGTAGACGTATTGTTGTTGTATGGCCAGACAGATTTTTCGACAATTAAGACACGGATTTAGGCCTCATTATTCCTCTCCTCCTTTATTACTGAATAACCGACGTTTCGGAGCTGTTTGGCTCCTTCCTCAGGGTAAAGTAATTTTGGGCAAGATCGTTGGTTTGTGATCATCCAGCTTCGCTTCGTGTTTATCACCATGATCCAACTGATCAGTTCTTAATCCGTGTCTTAATTGTCGTAAAAGTAGACGGTAATAAATTAAAAACAGTATATATCTCCATTTCATGTTTATGTGAAATCATTTTGGTTAGAAAGGGACAAAATGTAGACCCCGACCTCTGCAAACCTTGCCAAAAAGGGGAAAAAGGGTCAAATCACCTTCGCCGAGATCTCTAGAAATCGCATTGGTTGGAAATCGTTAGCAGCTCTCTCCATCCTTTTCTAACCAATGCGATTTCTCATAAGATCGTATGAAATAATGTGAGAATTCATTAGTCAATGCGAAATTTTTCCAAAATTTTGATAATTAGGTATATGTAGATACGATTTTGATATCAAATTCGTCAAATTCGTGTAAATATCCGTTAATAAATCTAATAATTTATTGTTCCATTAAAAACTATGCAGCGTTTTCTCGTCGTCGTTTTTCAATTTCGCTGATTTTTAGAGTTTTTTTTTAAGATTTCACTATACTTAATATTAGATAGAAGTTCCTTATATTCATTAAAACTTGAAAATCGCTTAGTTTTTTTTTCAAAAAAAGAATTACCAAAGAAGAACTTTTACTAGCTAAACTAGCCTCAAATGGATGTTTTAGAATGCTTTTCAGTGAACTTTTCGGTCCGTTTTATCAACAAAACAATTGCACGGAAAATCATCAAATTTCCAAAAAAAACTTAATGGAATTGCAATAAATTGATTGCAATAGATTTATTGATTGCAATAGAATCAATAAATTTTAAATTTTAAAGGTAACTAAAATTAAGTGTTAAACTGATACAGTTGAATAACATTTTCTGCACTTCTATTGAGTTTTTCCGGAAATTTTTTAGAGATTCTTTAGAAATGTAGAACAGATTGGATATGAGTGGAATTTTGATGATTTTGTACTGGAAAATGCAATTAAATTGTTTTCAATCATAAGAATCTATTCTATGTTAACAGAAATATTGCTGCATGTGACGGCAACATAACAAATTAATTTTACTCCATGCATTGAATATCAATGGGCCTTCGCTTTTTACTAGCTTTTCATATATGTAGATACAAAAAATTCCAGCAAAGAAACTCTTTTAGATAGGCTTGTTTTCAATCATTTTTTTTAATTAATTTTTCTGCAATTTAAAAGTATACCTAGACTTGATTAATTAATTCAGTGATTTTTTTACCAATTTCATCTTTCATTAAATTAGGTATGGTAATTAAAGGTATTTCTTCCACTTTGCATCTCACTGTATAGAAATGTAAAATTAGTTTAAATGGCAAAGAGGAGAAAATTCTGTCGATAGCGAGTTTGTGTTAGATTTATCGTCGCTGCTCTGAATTGCATGGACATTTATCATATTGTGACTGTTGACTATTTCTTTCTCGGTGGTAACCCACTGTGCAGTGCAGCCGTAGCACGAACATTCGCCAACTGGAATGCTGGGGGATCATCGAGACGCGGTAGACAGAGTCAGCTGCCCACGCTGGATCCACTCATCACCCGGTCGGCCCTCCTCAAGGCCTACAGTGCGGCCAATGTGGACAGTGCGGATGCACCAGGAAGCAGATTCAGTAAGACTTGCAATTCTATGAGCAATTTACAGGTTCTCTCTCTAGCACAATGCCCCAATGGCATACTTTTTCATCGATAGAGAGACCCCCCTCGAGAGCACAAGACAAGAGAGATGCGCGAATCCCAACTTCTCACAACATGTGAGACCCTGAGTGACTTTCTTACCTAAAAAGTATAATTCACATTCTTACAATTTTTTTCACACGCGTTACACCTGAGATGGACAAGATTCCTCAACTGGATGTACTTATTTCAATGAGCGGTTGACAAAAGTGCGCGCGAGCAATTGAGGAAAAAGTAAACCCCATTTTCCAGTTTCCTCCCAACACGAATGAATCGTAAAAATGTTTGTGTTTTTCTTATTCATCATCTCATAAAGAGAGCTTTACGTTGCGGAAATAGGCACACTCTCACTAAATGACTCGCATTTAGCTTATTCTACTTTCAACATTTAAGAATTTGTACATCTCTATGCGAGGGGGCATTGGGATGCGTGAATTTAGGTCATTTGTCCTGAATATCTCAATATTTGGCGAATATTACGATTATTTTCAATTAAACGCGAAATATATTCAACAAAGAATTTTGTATATTTACTTGGTATAGAGCAAAATTGAGGGCTAATCACATAAGAGAAGATCTAGCTAGATACTTTCAGTAAAGCAAGATCAAAGCTCAGATTGGAGTTCCTCTGATAAACAAGTGATTGGTGGTTCAAATCCCAGTAATGACTCTTAAATTATTTTGTAAATTTTATCAATTAATAACTTTCAGATACATTTTTTACATATTACTCACGTCCAAAATCGGTGATAAATAATGAAATGAAAAGTTTATGGATACAACTCGTCGAGTAATTACAAACAGGGTTTGTAAGAGGATAAAAATTAAAAAAAAATATAAATGAAAAGTACTCGGATTAAAACCAGCAATCCATTGTTTATCAGACGAGTTTTTTGTAATAATTCAGGTTTTTTGTGAATATCACGAATATCAGCGAATATATTGTGAATAATATACGAATATAGGACAAATACAAGTTCCTTTTCATGTGAAAATGTGAATATTTTACAAATATCACATCTTATGACCATTAAAATTTTAAAAGGGATTTGAAGTTTTCCAATTTCGCAAAATGAGTTTACAAAATTTTTTTTTAATTAAGAATGAGTTTTAAGTTTTAAGCCCAGACTTATGTTTTAAGCTAGTTCTAAGGCTGGCTTTAGCATGAGGCTAAGCTTGAAGAATTCTTTTAAGGCTAGCTGAAAGCCCAAGGCTGGATTTAAGATTCAGGCTGGCACAAAATTTAAGACTAGTTTCAAGCCTAAGAGGGCTTGCTTTAAACATAAGGGGTTGCTTTTAAGCCTTTGGCTAGCTCAAGCCTATCTTCAGGCTGGCTTAAGCTGTATAAAGACTGACTTTGAGCTTGAGGCTAGCTTTAAGAATTCTTAAGGCTAGCTTATAGATAGTGGATCTAGAGATTTCACTTTCAAATCTTTCAAAAGATGATTTTTGTATTTGTTTAAGCTCACAGCTTTATGGTTTGATAATTGATACACTTTTGCATCTCACTGTACAACTGAATAGGATCAAATAACTTAATAATTTTAACAAAAATTCCTCTACAAAATAACAGAAATTTTCCCCATTTTGATACATTCGCCAACATGATACGGTATCGTGTTTGAGAGAGAGAAAAATTGAGAAAGATATAACTTCGTCAAAATATGAGAAAGTAGGTTTTACGTGATGTGTGTGAGAATTTAGGTGATTTCCTTTAATGTTTTCAATTATCAATTGAATGTGATTTTATTGGGAATTCAATCACGAAATGTGAGGCATTGTGGCTCATCAAGCAGACATATTAATTGACTCCTCTCTTTGTTTCACCCACACGCACCGTGAGTTTCAATTGGATCTTGGCAAAGTGAGAAATGATTTTTTCTTCTTCTTTCTATAATGATATTCTCTGTTTCACTATCGTCTTCGACGAAAAAAAAAATGGGAAAAACACAAGAAGAAAGATTTTCAAGAACGCCAAGAAGTGAACAATACAAATTGTCTTCATTCTCACCAATTCCACTCAAGATTCCACTGCAATTTTGGCTCTATTAGTGTTACTTAAGTGTATTAGAGATCGTTATACCGTTAAGGGATAATTTTTTTTTCATGAAATTTGGAACAGTCAATTTTCAATTCAATTGAGCTTCTTTTCCCGCCAAGATTTTCCAAACTCAATTTTCTGCAATTAAGACACATCGTGATTTTTTTTCCGTAATACGAAAACATCAAGATACAAGAGTGAAGTTGTAACGATATAGAAACGGTTAGGTAAATTAATCTACCTGGTTGATTGTCTCGATAAGCTCCCGACCAAAGAGTATCCAAAGACAATAGATAAGATGGATTTTTTTCTCCCGATATATACTCACAATGATGAGGTGGGAAGTGAAGGAGAGACACAGCTCAGTGGAAGAAGAAACTTGTTCTTGAATTTTACCGTTCCATGCACATATTTGTGTTATAGGCACGTACATATATGAAAAAAAAAGATCTTCTCTATATGTATTAGCATAACAAATGTGCCATTGATTCTTCACTGTTCTCTTTCGACTTCTTTCTTCCAAACATGAATAAATGTTTTATGTCGGCGGCATTAAGTACCATCACCTTTTTGTACGAAAGCATTTTGATGAGGCAGAGCATTTATGGGATTGTGCAGTGAAAATAGAAAAGAATGACACTCCCCAGGAGAGGAAAGCGCATAATTAAATTTGCCAAATGAATAAATCTGTGTAGCATCTTAATTATCCCATCAGAAGTTGTCATTTTTATCGCTCTCTTCACAGATTATTTATCTGCGATATTTCTTGTCTGATTTTAATTGTGTTTTGAGAAAGTATTTTCGAATCCTAAAAACTTTTAAAACATGTCAAGATCTTTAGTGAGTTAAGCATTTTAAGTGCCTTGACCAATATCGCGGAAAATACATAAGAACTTTCTTTAAGATTCTGATTAATAGAAAATACTTTTCCACTGAAGTTTAATTTAAACTAGTTAGAAGCACTACAACAGCAATATATAAGCTGTTTGAACAATTTACTGGCTTCGGTTTTGTATCCTAAGCATGACCAAAATATGACTTTGCCTGGATAAGAGAATAGTGATATCAAATCTCACCACCATTTACACATCCGCCATTTTGGAATACCCAAAAATCTTATTTCTTGAATAGCTTGGTCCCCTATGGCATGAATCGGCCTCAAATTTTAGTATGTTGTAGTCCAGACAGAGATCTTTCCAAAAATTGATCATTAGTCCTTCCATACTCCGACTCGAGCTATGACAGATCAAAGATTGATCTTTGAACGAGATCAACGAGAATTTAAAACTATTATAAAAATCGCGTTGACAATCTTTCTCTGTCTCTTTCTAATTAACGCTAATCTTCGAAAGAGAAGATTTATTTCGCAAAAATGATATTGAAAAGTGTTAATCAATACTTTGAATGTTTTTCAGTAGAAACAATACATATTTTAATGTCCTAATTATTTTAAACATTATTTTCTTAGTAAAATAATACAAGATTCAAATCATTCAAAGCAAAGAGGAAATCATTCTTTGGGAGAAGATACATTGGGATTTCAGTCTGAATCGCGGAAGACGACAAAAGCGACAAATTGATTTATCTCTCTCTTCATGAAGATGCATTAGTAGAGTGAGAGTGGAATCTAATCTCTATCATCTCTCTGGTGCAAAATCTAGGTCGATCTGTAAATCACCAATCGAACGGCGATGGTCAGTGCGGAGGAACACCGGCGAGATTGTGCAAGACGAGGTACAACACAACAGCACCCATGTACGGTGTCAGCCTCACGTCTGGCCAGCCGGTGACGATCGTCCAGAAATTCCCTGACCTGCTGCAACAGGTCGTCTTCGAGGTGTGCGAGTGAGTGTTGCCCGCTCCCCTCTGGGATGGAAAATGTGAAAAATGCATCCAAGCTAATTTGTTGTCTGCATTTGTCAGGTCATCGGAATGCGATGTGGTGCGCGGTGAATGCACACAAACCTACGTCCCATACCTGTTTCTCGTGATTCCACTGGGACCCGTGACGCTCACCGGGCAGGATTACGTGCTGGTGGAGAGTGGGTGTGTGTGCAAGCCCAAGTATGCGACGGGGGCACCGCAGGAGCCCAACATTATACCCTAGGAGGGCAAGAAAGGCGGCAAAGAGATGAGTAATTTTCTTGTTAACATGGCATTTCAATAGTACTTTTTTATTTGATCAGTAGCAGCGGCACCAGATGCCTATTGAGTGAATTTACGAATTGAGCAAAAACTGATGAAAATTGTAAATTAAATATTAAGTAGAATATAAGATGAAATCAATGAGAAAATGTCTTTTCTTTGAGATTCTGGCGGGAAGTCTTTGCAGCGCCCGAGGTTTGTCGTTGGGAAATGTGAATTCAAATTTCAGTACACCATAGATGGCGCTGGAGGTGAAATGTTTGTTTGTATCCCGGTTGGCCGGGTTTTTATGAAGAATTGTTGAAAAACATTTATATTCACTCTATTATTATGAGAGTTTTCTTATATTTTTCCTCTTCAACTTTTCTTTAACCCATTTGTCGTGACAAACAAATCTAACATGAAGCAACTCCACTTTATTCTCTTGAAACCTTTCAATTTACCTTCTCGTGCCGTGTACGCGTCATCAGTGTCGCAAGCACTTCGAATGCCGGCCGGGTAGTGCCATCAGCGCCGCCACAGCATAGTTTTGGAGAGGAAAGTTACGCCGCATGAGTGAAAATTTGTGAATTTCTTTTGCATTTTTCACCGAGAGAGATGTAATTCCGGAGCAGAAACACCGTGTGCTGTGATTCTCGGTGAGATGATAAACCAGTTGATGTATCACACAGGGCGGAAGATGCTGTGCGAGAGCGGCATTTTCCATCAAGTCAATCGCGGAGTCTATTTTCGGTGTCATTACATGGCTGCCGGACTGTAATGGTTGACGCAGGATATTATTGCTGAAATATATTTTTTCTGCACGCTCTCTCTCCAGGACACTGGATTAAGGACAACTCTCGATAGCGGCATCAACCTGCCTCAAGATGATGTTCACGGTGAGTGTGTGAGGGGATGTGGGCAAGTTGCCAGTGAAGTTTTTGCCGGGAAATACGGAAAATCTCCGAATGTTTGCATTTTGCGTGGCTTGGAGACTTTTCTGTCTCTCTAATTTCCGGGTTCGTTGCCTTCTAGGGTACCACGCAGCAGCAGGACACCCGATTCAGCGATAAAGAGAAGAAAATGATGAAAGTGATGAAGTTTGGGGACTGCGTCAGCAAGAGGGTGAGTAAATGCCGGCTTCTCCCGGAACTCTACCTCCCACGTCACAATTTTTCAAGTGACTAAAACCTTGTCTTTTCTTGACCAGGTGGACATGTCCAAGGTGAAACTGGACGTTCTGCGTCCGTGGATCAGTAAGAAAATCACGGATTTCCTTCACATTGAGGATGACGTGGTGGTGGAGTTTGTCTATAATCAGCTGGAGGAGGAGCGGGTAAGAATATCTCAAGTCCATCTGGAAGCAATCTTTACAAAATCCCTTCATTTACCCTATTTTTCTAGTTCCCCTGCGGCAAGAAGATGCAGATCAATATGACTGGATTCCTCAATGGTAAGAATGCCCGACAATTTATGGATGAACTGTGGTCTCTGCTCCTCTCGGCCCAAGAAACCGAGACAGGAATCCCCGAGGAGTTCATCCAAGCGAAGAAGGATGAGATCCTGAAGCGAGAAGAGGACACCAAGGTAACAGATCCGAAGGATGATCGTGATGGCAAAGAAGTAGACGCTCCCAAGGACTCCGAGGAGAAATCTTCGGATAATTCCACACAATCACCCAAAGAAACTGTCGAGGAGAAGCGCGCCAAATCAGCGAGCTACACAAAATCCGTTGAGAAGTCCAAGCTCATTCTAGAGCGTCTCGAGAAGGCGTCAGCGGCCAAGGAGATGGAGCGAAAGAAGACGCCCGAAGATAAGGCGCCTCCAAAAGTGGAGTCGCGCGAAAAGAGCCACCAATCGGTGGAGAAGCATCGCGACGATGAGTCCAAGGAGAGAGGCAAGAAGTCCCGATCCGGTGATCGAGCGCGTTCTCGCTCACGTCGTCGCTCCAAATCTCCAACAAAGTCCCGACAGCGCTCTCGCTCCAAGACATCCCGCTCCCGTGGACGCTCCGATCGGGGGCGATCACGCGATCGCTCCTCGCGACGTCGATCACCACAGAAATCACGCCGACGATCCCGATCACGTGGGCGATCCAATGACTGGGGACGCGATAATCGCCGCAGGAGCCGATCACGTGATCGGAGAGAGAAGAAGCGCTCGCGTTCGCGTTCACGTCGTCGGGAGAGCAACTTCCGGGGACGCGGGAGTGGTTCGCGTCGTGGTCGATCGAGATCGCCGGTTAAGAAGTTGCCGGAGAAGCGCGAGGTGTCACGAGATCGCGCACCAGAGCCCAAGGCGGTGATTAATGGATCGGATGTGAAGCCACCACTGTCGAAGGTGCAGGCGAAGCTGCTGAATATGGCCGAAGGGGGCCGAAAGAGTCGATCACCGTCACCGAAGAAAGCCAAGAAGGTTTCCCGATCGCGATCGAAGAGCTCCTCATCTTCGTCCTCCAGCAATGTGGGTCATAAAGGTGGGAAGAAGTCCGGTGATAAGAGAGATCGCAAGAAAAGTCTGTCTCTGTCCTCATCACGGAGCAGATCTCCGGCACCGGCGCGAATGGACTTTGAGATACACAAGAAGGAGAACAGTGTACAGCAGAAGAGACACTACAGATCCAATAAGGATTCCAGCGACAGTGAACCCGAGGACTCGTTTGCGAAGGATGCCGGAAGGCGTGGCGGGGATGTGGGTCGAGATCGTGGGAATCGCGGTCGATCACGATCCCGTGAGAGACAGAGGTCACGACGCATGAGTCCGATGCCGCAGATGAATCGTGGTGGACGAAGGAGATCTCCTGAACGCAGAGAGATGCAACGAAGGGGATCTCCTCCGAGGCGTTCAAGTCCGCCGCGCATGAGACGTAGTCGTAGTCCACGTATGGCGGCCAAAGGACGGCCAAGATCACGTGAGAGGAAGTTGTCGCCACAGAGACGACTCAGCATTTCGCCGTTGAAGCCGTCACCGGTGGTGCACCGGAAGGAAGTGCCGGCGCCCGTGACGCAGGTGATGAAGGTGGATCGCGAGAAGGAGTTGAGTCGTAGTTTTGAACTGAGGGAGAAGTTGCTGGAGAAGAAGGCGTCCGGTGGTTTGTCACTGGCGAAAAAATTGATGCCTGAGGAGGCGCCGCCGAAGAAGCGCGATGAGGGCCGGAAGAAGCCAGAACCGCTGGCCAAGGAGGAGAAGATCAATCGTCGAGAGGCTGTTGTGAAGCCCATGAGATTTGATGAGGAGGTGCGTCGCCAGGAGATGTCGAGGGCGATTGAGGAGAAACCGGAAAAGGTGGCAGTGTACTCGAGTAGTTTGTCCAGGACTCCGTCGCCCTTCTTGAGATCCTATGAGCGCAATCCGGCTCTGTTTGCCGGAACACTGGTGGCTGAATTGGAGGCGAAGCGCAGTGCTAAGAAGCAGCAGCAGGAGCTGAGGAAGGGGCAAAAGGTGAAGAAGAAGAGTGTCAGCTCGAGTGATGATAGCAGCGAATCGGACTCAGATTCGCCGGATGAGAGACCGTCGAAGAGGAAGAGACGAGCCAAGGGGAAGAATAAGAAGGCCAAGAGGGCAGCATCATCGTCCAACTCGAGTGATGATGATGAGGTGAATGAGGAGGAGGTGGCCAAGGTGAGATCCAAGGAGAAGGGTGATGCAGGTGGGGATTCTCGGAGGAAGGAGATGAAGAAGTCGACCAAGAAGAAGAAATCCCGTCGTTCAGACTCCGATTCCAGCTCTGACGATGGATCTGGTGAGGTGGTGATTGTGAAGATGAAGGGTCGCAAGGTGAGAAAGAAGGATCTCTCGGGGGATTCATCGAGTGCTGATGAGGATGAGGAGAACTCTTCGATGTTGTCTGACTTGAGGAAGCTGGAGAAGAAGGGTAAAAGTCCAGCATCGCGCTCCAAGGAGGCGAAGGAGGTGAAGAAGAAGAAGCGCAAGAAGCACAAAAAACACAAGAAACACAAAAAGAACAAGAGCAAGAGGCGAGGATCGGATTCTGATGATGATGACGAGGAGGAGGGGGTGGCGATGCCTTTCGTGGGCGCCGGTGGCATTGTCAATGATGACCTGGAGAAGCAGCTGAGGGAGAGAGCTCTCAAGTCCATGAAGAAGCAGGCCAGTTACTCCTCGGATTAGAACTTGCTAGCGGATCACATCATGAGAGAGAAAATTATTCATTAATCACTTATTATTATGATAAAAATATTTACTGTAATCAACATACCATATAATTGAGAGAAAAAAAAACACACAATTTAGAAAATATAAAACTAAAAAGTATGACAAGTTAGTCGTCACCGTTTAATTGTATAAATTAAACAATATTTCTTCGAGTTGAAAGATAAAATAGAGTCCAAAATATTTTGTAGTTGCTAAACTTCTTATTTCCTCTCCTTTATTTTTTACCTGTAGTGTTGTAAAACAAAAATTAAAGACTTGGGATAATTTGAATGCTGTTTTGTTGATTTGCATTATTTTGAGATTGATTTGGTGAAGTATGAAAGGGCGTTCGGACATAATTTTTCTTTTTAGAAATCCTCCCTTTGCAAGAGAAATAAATGTACTAAAAATTTTATTATTAGTACCTTATTATGTCTTTAAAAATGTTATTACGAGCAAATTATACAGATAACAATTGGATTATGATTGTAAATGTAATAACGGAATAAATAAAGAAAGCAAAGTATAAAAAAAACTTGTATTTCTGAGAAGCTTTTTTTGGATGAATATTTCCGGACTCCTGCAGTCACGTCCGGTGGAGATTTTGTGGCTTAATCAGGGGTAATCTGGCCAATTAACAGTTTGCACACTCCAACATGGAACACGCACGCCCAGTAAAATTTCGGATTGCAGTTAACTTCGAATTTTTCTCTTCTCCGAAAACGTGCGTATTCGTTTTCGACCAACGGAAAATCCGCCATTAGCGCGTTAAAAGTTGCTGCAGATTTTCAGCTCTGAAAAAAGTTTGTGAAATGGATCTTTCTTGCAATTCTTCTAAATCCTTGTCTAAATCCTGCAAAATGGCTGCATCAGCACAATCCGCCAAGACCCACTGCATCACCCTGAGTGCATCTGCCAAGCTTGTTTGCGAGTATCTGGGTAAGTTCCTAGAATTTAAAATTTTCACGGATTCCCCAGGAACTCATGGCTTTTACAGACTACGGCATCAGCTCGATTCTATTCCAACGTGGGATTTACCCCCACTACCGCTTTAATTCAACAACTTTTTACGGTTCGGGGCAGTTCTTCAAGCTCAAAGGACCCACGCAGAATTGGATTAGAAATGTGCTGTGGCAGGTTGAGGAATTTATAATTAGGAGAGAGTTGCTCAAGTTCACGATCGTGATCTATAATACCGCCACGCTGGAGAGTATTGAATGGTGGGAGTTTGTAGTTGATAATGCCCAGGATGAAGATGTGACTGGCCAGCAGGGAAAACCGGGAAAACCTTTGAAGCGTATTCATTTGGAGATCCGGGAGGTGATGAGACAGATTTCGTCCACTGTCTCCTTCTTGCCCTTCCTGGACTTTCCTTGTGACTTCGATTTTGCGGTTCAATGCATTCCGGGCACCATTTTCCCACCCGGATGGTTGCCATGTGATTTTGTAGTGAGCGATTGCCAGGAGGTGAATCTCAAGAGATTCGGGACGGGCTATCATTACGTCAGCACTTCTGTTTTCTACAAGGGCGACGTGTGAGATGGAAACAATTTTTGCCACAA
>CAKKOB020001906.1:2766-16976 GCA_918844115.2 Phlebotomus perniciosus
CAGGGATGAGCTGCCATGACAGTTCAAGGCTGGCTTGCCAGGTGTATTTCCGCCATTTTTGACATCGGCAAACATAACCTCAATCGTATTTGGGGTGATTTTTACCTTATTTACATAGGAAAACCTAACAGAAATCCACTCTAACCTCACTTTTACGCATATTTGCGCGGATTCTGGACCTCAATGAGATGTTCAGAGACAACTCTGCATTTTTAGGTTAGAAAAATTGAATATTTTACTAATAATACGAAAAAACTGTTTTCCCCGCGTCGCTGTCAACTGTCACAAGTGAATTGTGAGCCGAACTGACATTTGGTGGCGGATTTCGCTCGTAAAAGTGAAAAACCACTTCCAATCCTGCAGTTCTTACCCGATTGTTAATCTATGAACGGATTTGAAAAGGTCTTCCTGAAAGGAGAAACATTTGTAATGGGAGATAAGTTCGTAGGAGCACCACAAGTGGCGCTATCAGCGGTTTCTTGGAGGATTTTTCAATAAAGTGTTTAAGAAAGTCTATTCAAACCGCCGCCAATCCTACAATTTTTGCCCGATTTTAAAAATTCTAACGGATATGGACAGGTTGTTTTATAACCTAAAACTCTTCTCATGGAGTAAAAGTTGGTAGGAGCACCACCAGTGACTTTGTTGGAAATTTATGGGAAATACCCGCTACTAGCGCCACTAGTGGTGCTCCTACCAATTTTTTACTACATGAGAAAAGTTTTAGAGAGGTTATGAACTTCTCGTTAGAGTGAATCTCTGTTGGGTTTTTGTGTGAAAATTTTGAGGGAAAATGGGGTTGCCAAGTGAAACTGTCAACTGGCATGCCATTTACTTTGACGTAAATTTCCTCTGTCAACTCACCTTTGCTATGTTAAGACGTTTAAGCTTGCAGGTTAAGCTTAAAATGCGTTTCACAACAATTCAACGTGGTTTTATGCGTTAAAACGCGATTGAGCTACATTATAACGTATTTTAACGGCTTAAAATACGTCGTAACGGAATTGACTTACGATGAAACGTTTTTTAACCGTTTGAAATGCTTTTTAGCGCAATCCAACGTGATTAACCGCATTACCTCGGATGACATCAAAAATATTTATGCCTCATATTTAACACAAATACCGCTTAAGGGTTAAATAAATAGAATTTTACTATAAAATCTACTATTTTGTCCTATAAAAGACCTACAAGAATGTTTATTTGAAGTGGAAATCCACTTTAATCGACCTTCAAACCAGTAAATCGCCCTAATTTAACACTTTTCATCCTTTTTGGAGGAGAATCCTCTCGGCTAGTGGTCAATAAAATTGCTGATTTGTAGATTTCTCTCTTCCTTTTGGCCAAATTACTACCCATTAGGGGAGGGGGAGGCGGTTGAGGACATCCTTGAGACCTTTCTTAAGCCATTTAGAATGCAAACAAGAATATATTTTCACTTGTTCATCGTGGAAGTCTCCACGCGGTAATCTATCTTTTTCATTGGTCTCTTTGTCTTTCCATCTCTCTCTCTCTTTCTCTCGTTGTGTTTGCTTTTTTCCAACATCTTTTCCTCGCCTTCGATCTCGTTTTGCCATCACACACATTTTTCTTTTAGAGTGAATGTCTTTCTGCAAAACTTTCTCTCTTGACTCTCGGCGAAAAAAAAATTGATGTGACGTGAATTTGTGACTATATATAGTTTTATAGATCGTTTTCCTAACCTCAAAGCCGTGAAAACATAACCTATATTGTCTCATTAATTTTTCCCTAATGATGAATTAATTTACATGTACCTAATAATACAAAAAAATTCACCCCATGAATTATCAAATTTCCACTTAAATATGTTGCCAAAGTCATCACCGACCGACCGGGCGGGCAGAAGCACCCGCAACGCAACAGAGAGGGTGGGGGAGTGTGAGACAGTTTGGGCGCCACACAAGCGCACATCTAAAATCCAATAATGGTGCTTGGGTGTCTCGCTTTTGCCCTTCTGGCTTGGGAGACACCTCCCCTCCCTCTCTCTCTTTCTAAAGTTCGCCACTTTGCAAATTGCATTTAATTTTTTTTTTTCGATATCGAATATTCGAGCTCGAAAGTTCTTTCGGTGTTCTCTAATTGTCTGATTTTATGTTACAAGAGATCACGTGAGTCACAACTCTAAACATGAGACTATATAATCTCTTTATTCTTCGACCCCACGAGGAAATCCCAAGAGAGAGGAGAATGAGTAGCTCATTGTCAGGTCGACGAAAAAGGAAAGAAATGGTTAATCATGCCCAATTGGGAGTCATAAATAATAACGAGAGAGAAACTGAGTCATTTCAGCATCTTATCATTTCGAAAATGTAAGAAAATGGCCAAGCAAAAGTGATGACAAACAGAGAGAGAAAATACACAAAAATGCACAGAATTTGACATACTTGTCACAAGAGATGAAGACTTTCCTGTGTATCTTCCGTCTCTGTCACATTGTCTTCTTGTTGAAATTCTATTTTTAGTGGTCTTTCTTCATCGCTTTTGCACTCAAACACACACACAGACACACATGCTGAATAATAATATTCTCAATTGCGCGATTCACGGTAAAATCAATTATCCTCTCAAAATATCTCCAAGGAAACAATTACATTTTCCTCCATGAATGCCAAGTTGATGGAAAAGCGCATACACGGGTTTTTTTTCGAGCTCACCCACTGCACTCAATGGCAATTAAATGACAATGTTGTGTTTGTTTTGTCAAACTCGAAAACTAAAGAGAGTGGAAAATTCAATTGAAAAACATTTGAATATTTCATGAATTTCCACCGAAGGACGAATAAAAATTGAAAAATCCCATAGATTAGAAATTTTCGATATCGAATTTTCTTCTAATGAGCGCTACGCGCTCCAGCAATATTAAGAAATAACCGAAAAGCTTTTCTAATGAGCGCTACGCGCTTAAATAGTACTAAAAAATATTTTTCAAGCTCTTCTAACAAGCGCTTCGTGCATAAACAGTACTGAAAACATCACAACGCTGTTTTAAAGAGCACTTCGCGCTTAAGGAATATTTAAAAACATTCCTAAGCTTTTGTAGTGAGCGCTACGCGCTTAAGAAGTACTAAAAATATCTTTTCCAAGCTCTTTTAACAAGCGCTTCGTGCATACGCAGTACTAAAAAACATCCAAAAGGTGTTCTAATGCGCGCTTCGCGTTTAAGGAATATCGAAAAACATCCCCAAACACTTTGAATGAGCGCAACGCGCTTATATTTTTCTTACCAAATTTGATTTTTTACTGACTAAAAGTTTTTCCTCTATAACTTTAGTGACATCTGTCAATGTGTTTTAAAATGCAACAGCATTTTATTACTAAGTCATCCTAAAAAGTATAAGGCAACCTCCCTTAAAATGACAACACCATAAAAAGTCCGCGTCATAAAGCGATAAAAATCGAAGATGCGGGAGACTCCCATAAAATCTGGTAGACGATAGTTGGGCCCCTCTCGGTGAAAAGAAAGTTACGGTATTTTAATTTATGCCAAGAGAAGCCACTCACACATTCAAGCATAATAAGATTCCTCTCCATCAGTGATTTCTTCTCTCTCTTTCTCTACCAACTTAACCTGAGATATTGCCCAGAGATATTGTAGAGGAGGTAGAGAAGAAGAAGAAGAAAAAAAGAGGTCTTTGCGAGATGCTGAGAGGTTTAACTTTTCATCGATTGGCTTTTCGAAAGTGAAAGAAAAATAATATAAGCATAAAAACATGGTTGAAGTTTCTTATATACACATTAATTGGCTCACTGGCAATTATCACGGTTATTTTATCAGTAAACAGTGTATAGCGATTTAAGGTTAAAGCATTAAGCAACTTTTGAGGGTTTTCATTTCAGCCTGAAACTCACACAATCGCATTAAAATGCATAATTGTTGCTGGGAAACTCGTTACAGTTTTGCTTCAAAGATAGTGCAATATTGCAATTCATCGTTTTTGTTTTTTTTCTTTTTCATTAAGAATTTTTGATGTTATTTTTACGATATGTTCACTTTCAAACTACTCATTCCCAGGAAACAAATTTAAGAAAAAGAGATTGAAGTCAAGCATTCAGCAGAAGCTCTCACCTTCTTTTCGCTCTGCTCATTATCTCGCGACTTTTACGTCTCTCTCCGACATACAATTCTCTTGTCTAGATTACACAATTTCACTGTCATTCCTCTACTTATTTTCTACGCATTACTGTTCGATATTTCTCTGGGTCATTGAACGATTCACATTGAGAAGACACCCTCTAGTCGGAAAAAGGCCCATCTCTATGGCCAAAGACAGTCCACCTCGTGGAAAAAAAAGAGTCGTATCAAAATAAGTGAATTATTCAATTCCCAATGGCAGAAAGTCTGAGGGGAGGAGGGGGGAGGGGAGACAAAGAGGAGGGAGGCAAAAAGGGAAAAAGGTGAAGTGAACAACAGGTAAATAAACATCCCTTTGCCAGACATACAAAACTCACCCTCTCGGCTCCCTTTTTCGGGCGCTCTCGTCAAATCACAGATGGAAGATTAACTTTTTCATCGTCAGCCCCAGACTTCCATCTTCCCTCTCTCTGTTGACTATCTCAATTTATCAGTCTCACAATCACATTGTATTTAAATGCGTCTTTTTCCGCGACATAAGAATTTTCTTCACGATTCAGCGCGAAGGATATAGAAGTAGATAGAGAGAGAGGACGTGAAGGAACGTGAAATCATGTCAGTCTCTTAGGCGACGGAATTATTTGTTACAGATATAGGACAGATTGAGGAAAGCTGGAGAGATAGAGAGATGCTCATAAAATGATTAGGTTTGGAAAAGAGGATAAACATTTTTCCTAAAGCCGGATTCATACTTTCAGATTAGTTTCAAATATTAAGACAATTTTTTTTTAATTAAGAATAAGCTTTCCGGTTTTAAGTCAAACTTAAGCTAAATCCTTGCTTTTAGTTAGAAGCTAACCTTAGGACTGGAATAAAACCAACATGAAGCTTGAAGCTAGTCTTCAATTTAAGACCTTCTTAAGCTGTTTTTAACTTAAGCTACAACCTAAGATTAAAGCCAGCGTTAAGCTTTTGGATACCCTTAATCTTAAAACTAAGCTTAAACTTTAAGCTAGTAGGCTTAAGTTGAAAACTAGTCTTAAGCCTAAAATCAGGACTGGCTTAAAGCTTAGGGCTGGCTCAAAGCATATGTTTTATTTAAAGCGTGTACAGTATTAAAAAAAAAATCATTTTGTTGATATAATTTAGGGTTAGGGCTAGCCTAAGCTTGAAAAATAGCTTAAAGCTATAGTAGGTTGACTTAAAACTAGCCTAAATCTCAAAGCTTGCAAACAACTCGAGGGTATTCTAAAGTTTAAAACTAGATTAAAGTTTAAGGCAAATTTTAAACTTAAGGATAACTTTAAAATAAGTTTGAAGAGTAAGACTAGCTTAACTTAGGTTTGGCTTAAAGTTAGTCTAAGCTTATAGATTAGTACTAGCAGAAAGCTCAAAGACTAGTCAGAAGCTTAGGGCTATCTCAAAACTTTAGACTTGGACTGTTTTGATCTGGTCATAGGGTTTCGCCTTACCTCGGCAATTGCTTTTGTGAGAAGTTTTCCATTTGAGTTTTCGGTGAGCTTTAATTAATTGCATGGGTAAATGGAAAAGAAGAAAATCCTCCACAGAAGTATTACCACAGAACTACCTGATAAATTTCAACACAATTGAAGGTATATTTCTCATCGTGCTTTTAATTCAAAAAAAAATCCATCAAGATGAAGTGTGAGTTGTGATTCTCAAGAAAAGGAGGAGAAGAAAAAAAGACGTAGATGTACAGTAAAAGATACAGTTTTTTCTTCTTATCTTTCTGGCGGTTTTTTCCCCTCAGCCGAAGCGACACAGACAAAATTATTGCATGTGGAGAGTTCGCTCTGGCTCTCTGGCTCTGAAAAAGTTCCATTTCTATTTATTTTTCAGCAATTTCTTCTGTCTAGAGCGGGGCGGAGGGGAGGGGGAAATTGGGAGGAAAAAAGACAACGAAATATTTTCTGTGAAATTGTCTGTATAGAGCGCACTCTTTTGGAGGGCAAATCTTTTACGGTTATAATTGAAGATGGTTTTTTTCTAAAGTGAAAATTTTCCTTTACGACTTTTCGGACATTTGAGCTAATCTGGTGGATCTCTCGTCACTTTTTTTTCTGTTAACCCATTAATGTCTCATTGTTTTGTGACTAGCCAGAGAGAGAGAGAGGGGGGGGGAGTGAAAAAGCTATTGTTTTGCTCACTCCTTGATGGAAAGTTGAATGATTTCGTATACAATAACACGGTTGGGATTTGAGGAAGTAGTAACGTAAGTCAATTGTTCAGAGAATCGAAGACATATACAAAAAAAAAGAACGATTATTTTACCCCAATTGAAGACACTAATTGACCATGACATTGACAAAGTCTCTGCAAAGTGTCGAAAATTCCTGATTCTCAACACCTGAAACTCCCTCGAGATGCAAATTTTAATACCTACGTATACCTAGTGCTTGCCCTTTTTTTGGGAAAAGGGGTAAAAGGCAGTTGTTTGATCGATTTCCGACCTTTTTCTGCTATTTGTTTTTTTGTTGTAAAGTTAATTCATGAGAGTTTGAAGCAGGGAAATTAATTCATAATATGTGAGAATGGCTGCAACTCTCGAGAACACTCTCAATTTAATGAGTTTCTGTGGTTAATTCTCAATTGAGCAACTTTTAATGATTATATTTCTGTTCTCTGTCGCTTTTTAGTGCCTTTTCCACCAAATACTTCTTGATATAGATGGCAATAATATCAAAATATTCTGTTCAAGTGTTAAAACTGTGTAGGAAAGCTGTATTTTACTATTAATGTGACATTTTGAGTTGTCAAATTTAGCCTAAGTTTGACAGTTCTATTTGTCAAACATAGGCCAATTGACACTTGGACTATCACATGTCAAATAGAGCGAGAGAGAAGATATTGACAGTAATACGAATGAGATGCGATCGTTTGACAGTTCAAATTGATGGACTGTTAAACTCTTGTTTACATATTTTTATTTTATTTTATCCTTTTCTTTGAGCTTTCTCGCAGAATCCGTGCAAAATCCGCTTATTAGCAGGTTGAAAGAGAACAAAAGGCACTTGATTGAAAAATGTGAAATTTCTCCAAATTGTTTCTGCCCTTTTAACCTAAATTTTTTTTCTGCACATTCACAAGTGCTGCGAAAGTGAGATTTTAAGACGAAAAAAAAGAAGTTGGCGTGAAGATTAACCCAAAAGAGAAGGTCTCTTAATGAATCTCTTGGGAAGAGGAAGACGCGTCTCGCTTTTTAATGGTCAAATATGATGATGTTTTAAATGCTCTTAGCGAGAATCTTTAGTAAGAATGTGTCATTAATATGTTTTTAATTCTTATCTGCAGGTTTCCAAGGGAATTGTGTGAGTTGGTTGGCGAAAGAGCAGAAAACTCCTCATCTGAGGCGATAAATCGAAGAAAGTTTTTTTTGTGTGTTTTTTTTTCCGGGAAAATAAAGGTCAGATCAAGTGAATCCATGACGACGAGTGAGTGAGTTCGTGAAACTCGTGCAAATCAATAATTGCGAGAGCTAATAATTGTGATTTTGTGATGGACAATGTGAGCATAAAAGGTGAGAAAAAAAGGTATAAAGACTTGTAGACGCACAATTTTAAGACCATAACCTCAATCAAAAGTGACAGAAGAGTTTGTGGTTAGGATTACTTTTTAAGGTTAAAAAAAAATTGAGGTTAGAATCAAAAGATAACTCTGGATTTTCGGTGCTGAATCGTGATAAATAGTGAAAACTAGAGGTGGAACTTTGTCTTTTGAGACAAAATAATGTGGATTATTCTCGCCGCTGTTGACTTTGGACACTTCTAATTGCTTCACTTGATGTTGACATAAGGTAATCAATTTGTTTTATTCATTCAATACTCATTTGCATGCTGTATTTGTGATGGTAATTCACAGGAGACAGTCGCAGGAGAAGAAAGTGTATATAAACTATTTAGTTTAGTTTATAGTTAGTTTTTTTCTCACCTGAGAAAAGACCATAAAGTGCGAAGAAAGTGAAACTTCCTTGAGAATTTCATTTGTCTTTTAGTTTTTTTCAAATTATTGTTGAAAAATTGACATGTAGTGAGTATATTTTTGCTCTCTCAAGCATAATTGGACACGAGGGGTGGTTAAAAAATGCAAAGAGGAGTGAAATATAAATTGATATTTATTTTTAGTTCTCTCGGTCGCAACAATAACTGCGGTATAAATAGAAGGTTTTGTTGTAGAGAGAGAGTCTTCTGTGCTAAATTGATTGTTTCGTCATAAATTTTTCGAAGTTTATTCTGCCATTTGGGAAGTTAATCCGTTTAACTGGTGGAAGCAAACCTAACCTCAATTTTGATTGTCAATGTTGGGGTTTTTAGGTTATTTGAGATATCTTTGCAACCATAACCTAAAAATCTAATTTTAAGATCTTAAGATGATTCTTGGGCATTTTGTGTCATTCTCAAAATATTTCATGAATGAAATTAGTCATAGAAAAATGTAAAATAGGGTGACGTTACCACTTATGACCATATGATTATCCACGTATGAACCACCAGTAAAAATGAATAAAAAATCAACATAGGGGTAAATATTAATTCTGGGAAATGAAAAATGGAAAGAAAATTCCTTTTCTAAATGTTTTCCTTCTCCGGAAGTGCTGGAAACATTGTTCTGTAGAATAAGAGCAAGGAATAACGTATTGCTTGGAGGTTAGGATTAGATTATATTATATTAGTTTACATTATCGAGTTTGATATTCGCGTGACTTGTTTCAATTTTTTTTGGATTTCAGTTTAAGATTCCTGTGTTTTTTTTACAATTTCGCCTGGCAAACCAATTTTTCGCAAATTTTCATATAAAGTCCGGTAGAAATTAACTTTTTAGTGAATTTCTGTTGGATTTGATGTGAAAATGAAGGAAATATCGCTCCAAATACGATTAAGGTTATGTTATTTTTCCCAAAAATACCGGAAATCCACTGGCAAGCGGAGTAGAACTTCTTCAAATTCTATATTAATTGAAAAATAAAGGTTTTTATGGGTCCGTCCATAAGTGGTCACATAACCCTACTTTTTCAAAGCTTTCCCTAATTTGCTATTTTTTTTATTTATTTGTTTTCGTGGCTCAATGGATATGAATGAAGATTTGTCATTCTGGCGTCTTTATGCTAAATACGCGAGAAATGCGTGCTTATTTTTCTTTCTCCCTCCATGTTTATTTTTAGCATGAACAGAAGCTTCTGCAAATTCATTTTTCATGTCTCTCTCTCTCTTCTCGTCTGTTGCTGGAAAACCTGCGAGCAAGGCAGACTTTTGAAGAAGCAAATTTCTTATTGAATTATCTTAATATACAACATTTTGTCCCTTGAGGGTGCTGAGAAGGGTTAATTTTATCAACAAAATACTTTGAATATTTTGTGTTTGACTTTATTTTGCTTATCTTAGAGAGAGAGAGAGAGCGCAAAAGAAATCTCGCGATGTCTAAACAGTTTTTGAGTTAATTATAGAAATGGTTTGAAAATGTATTTTTAAGCACTTTTAAACGCTGTTCCATTGAGAGTGCCTCACAATCAGTTTAGTTACTTACATATATATGTTTTATTGGCAAGCACATAAGAGATATTTTTCTACCCTCAATGGACGGCGGAGTCAGAAGAATCTCTCTTTACATTTCTATCCCAGAATGGGAAAAGTTCATCTCAGCATGAGGTATTTTTTTTTCTGACCTGTTTCTCTCCCTCTTCCAATACTTTCCTTTTTTTCGTCTTTTTTTTAAGAGTCTCTTGGAGGTTGATGCCCATTTTTTCTTCATCTCTTGTTGCTCTACTGAAATGTCTTGTGTTTCTCTCCTCATGGTGCTTGTGTTGCTTCTCCTATTTTATAAATAGACAACAAAATCAGACATAAAATTAGTTTATGTTGAGAGTTCAACGCTATTTTTTCTCCCCAACATATACATATATACATCAATTCTGTTCACTTTACATCCTATTTTGGTTTGATGGGGAAGGAAAATTCTTAAAGGAGTTTTTCCTGCCTTGAGAAAAGGCGAGAGAGAAAGAGAAATAGACTTTAAAATGGAATTCACTTTATCCATCCTCTCTCTATTTTGAACATTTTTCACACAATTTATTCATTTCCGTATAACTTGGCAATTTTAAAAATAGCATTTCATAACACACGAGTTACTCAATAGAGAGTTGAAGAAAAGCTCACGGAGTTATCTCTTAATTCACAAATATACTTTTTCAATTACATAAACTGAGAGGTGAGGGGGAGGGAGGGGGGAGTATGTGAGTAAATAAGGAGGAGAAATGAGAATTTTCCCGGATGTGGAAGGACTATGTAAGAGAGATATAACTTTTGGAAATTGAGGAAATCCACCCTCAAACACTTTACTGGGTTTCCTTGGTAAACTTGCAAAGAGAGAGAGAAGAGAAACTTTATATAATTCCAGTTAATTAAGCGATTGTGAGACAATTTTGAGGGTCAATTTCCAATATTGGGTTATTCTAAAAGTGATTTTCCAACCCTTTTTTTTTTGGAGTGAAAAAAATTTCACTGTCGAGGTCAAAATCAAATATTATCTCTTGCCTGAATCTCACATACAAAGTTGCGAGAAATCGTTAAGCAATAATTGAGTGGATAACTTTCTCTCTTCCACTGCACTTAAGAGTTTAACCCATCGAAATAAAAAAAAAGTTTAAAGTGATTTTCCAAGTTTCAAAAGATTGAAGAGAACTATATAATTGAATTTTCGGATTTTTGTAAAAGGAGATTAAATCGAACTCGAAAAAACTTTAAAAATTCAAATATTGGACCCTAATATGGTCCGGCTACACCTAGGAACTATTTAGATCCTGTTTTGGAAAGCTCTTAACTTCAGTTATATCGTGTTAAAATTTAAAACCGATCCATGCTATAGGACCCGAGCTATTTATGAAATATGATTTTGGAATGTTTCAAAATGGCGAACGTGTATAGAATTTGGGGTAAAATTAACTCCTTTTTATCCAATTACCAATAATTTTTTGAGGTTATGCCACAATAATTGTCCAACTTATCAATGGATCAACCCTCGTCGTTAAAATTGCAGAATAACTTAATTTGTGAGAGTATAGCTTCCATTTCCAAGTCAACAAAATTCACGTGCATAGAATTAGCATATTCTTAAATCCAAAGCGCTCTGGTGTTTGATTTAAACACCGCATAAAGATAGAAAAAATCAGTTAAACGTGTAAAGAGTTTGTGAATTGAATCATGTTTGGCATGTTTGAGTTGAAAATTTGTGTGTAATTTATGCACATTGCTAATGCAGGTGGCTCAACATAAATCTTCTCGCACTCGTCGTGGTTGGAATTTTATCGCTGGGAAGATTTGCTGTTGAGAAATCTCTAAAGAGGGCTCATTTAACCCTTTAAATAACAAATCAGTTCATCGTGTTTTTTTTTTACTAAACTTAATATTATTTTCTATGCATTTTATTTTATGATGTTTCCAGAATTAATTGAAAACATTATTAAGCACAATATTCATGTGGAGCTTCTCAATTTCACATATATGGGAAATTTATGGATGGTTGTAATTCTTTTTTATGACTACCGCATGAGAATCTTGATGTTGGGCAAAAGTTATAAACTTCCCGGATGAACTCTCAACCATCGAGAAAAGTTATTTGTTTAATTTTCGAGCGCAAACTTCTCCCCATAGAGCGCCTTTGCTAATTGAGACAAGAGTCACTTTGAGCTTTTCCGGGGTTAATTTTAACCCCTTGAAACTCTTAACAACTTCCATATATGATTTTTTTTTCCCAGTTGAATCTCACCAACATGATATTTTCTGCTTGATGTTTACATCTCTTGTAATACACACGCAGTTCCATATGAGATTAAATTTCATTTTCTCAGCATTTAATTCACCTTCAAAGTCAGGTGGAGGGAAACTGAGACGAACGACAAACAGACAAGTTTATTAGCCAAACGATTGATTATCTCATGTGGAAAAATGTTCACTGGGTGTCGGGGAAAATCTTCCAATGGAGGGGTGGGGGGGAATAAATCAACAAATGGATGGGATTTCAAGTAAGACTTGGACATGATTTTGCCTCCTCTCTCGGTGAACTCTTCTGGGTAAATATGGAGTAATTATGTTAATAATGCCCAATGAAACCACAATTATTCATTTCATTCTTCACTGTTTGCCCCTTCAAAGAGCACCAGTGAGTGAGGAAGTGCTGGAGAGTAATTGTGGGGGGGGGGATAGAGATGGTTTATTACATCACAATTGCATTGGGATTGATTACAATTCTCGAGATTGAATTGTTTTTCGCATCTTTGCAAGAGAAATCGTAAAAATTATGATGAAATTGATGAAAAAAATTGTCCAAAAATGAGAATTTTGACATTTATCTTGTCAAATGAAACGTCAAAATGACAAGTAAAGGTAGACCTAACCAGACAAATTACCTTCAAATATTTGGAAAAATATATATTAGGAAAAAAACAAGCCTTAAGCTTAAGATTAAACCTGAAACTTTAAGTCAGCTTTAAGCCCAGTTTCGAGTAAATCTCAAAATAAAGACAAAAATAGCAAAGAAATTATAGAAATGTAAAGAAAAGAAACGTAATTTTTTCATCTCTAGCGTTGGCTAAAGGGAAAACGGTTCGGTAAGCGAAACAACAGAGTTTGAGTGAATTAAAAGATGTCTCTGTGTGGATGTGTGATTTATATGCTAATTGAGTGTTGGATAAATGGATTAAGAGTGAAGAAAAAGAGCGACTAAATATGGGAGAGAGAGAGGCAGAAAAGTGGAGAAGAAAATCTTCCGAGACAAGAGGCTAAATTGAGTGGATGATGAAAGTATATGGTGCAAGGAAAACTTCCCCACTAATTGCATAATTTGCAATATTATGTTCTACCGAAAAAAAATTGGGTCAAACACTTCGAGATATCCTCTGGGTTTGACCTTAAAGCTGTGATTAGAGAAAAGTTTCTTCCTGCTTTCAGCAGGAAACTTTTTACGCGTGGGCGAAGGAAGGAGAGCCCTATTTGAGGTTAAGAAGAAAAAAAAAGTTTGTAAAAGTATCACTGCGAGCAATTGTGAATTTTTTCCCGCATTCGACAGTACAAATAGCAGAAAGTTTGTAATGTTTTGACCTATATTTTGCTGGTTGGAAAATGCGATTATTTTTAGATGGAAAATAAACAAGTTTTATGTGTGTGGCTGTTGGAGTCACATTAGAAAAAGACACAAGAATTTTACGTGAGGGAAATGCGAGATAACATATATTTAAAAATAATAAATGATATTGCACTATAACGCGAGAAGAAAAAAATTGTTTTTCGAATGAGTGTTGAGGTTAGGTTGTACTTTTGACAGATTAATGACAGCTGTTTATCTACATAGAAGAAAAAAGTAACACAAAGTGGTTTTTGTGAGAGTTTTCAAATACATAAATCCACCGTGGAATTCTAATTTAACACATCTCAGTTGGGATGAGTCGTTGCTAAAGAGAGGAAGCTGAGTAGGTAATGATATTTTTAACTCTGTTATTTATTAATATATTCTCGAAAGAGTCAAGACTTCTTGGAGTCTCATTAATTGACAGATCTTTCAAATGACACAGCAACATAACCTCAAAATTATTTATGTAAATTTCAAAAACAAACTGCCTCTTTTCAACTTGATTGAAATTGCTCAACATTATCCAAACGTTTCTCATATAAAATCTGCGTGTAATTGAAGGTTTTTCCAATCAAGGTGTTCCACACAGCGATAAGCAAAGTGCAAAAAAAAAGGTGAGAAGATGTTGCGAAATCGAGCAATTCGCCAAGGTTTCCGCCTTGGTTCTCTATATGCATTCAAGCCCCAGTGGACAAAAAATAAGTAGGGAAAAAGCTCCCCTGTGTCTCCCCATTTATATATGGTTTGAGAAAAACATTTGATTTTTTGAATAACAGCGCAAACATGCATATTTGTGTTTGTGCTGGCAAAGTGTATTGCCACTCGATGGGCGACTGAGTGATTTTCCCTTGACACGCGGTGAGGGAGTCGATGTGGAAAAATTGTGGAGCACAAAGAGGAAAATTTCGTCCAATAACCTGTGCCAGAGGGCGACGACTGACCGTTTTCGACACCGGCTTTTATTGCTCGATGAATGTGG
>CAKKOB020001907.1:0-15775 GCA_918844115.2 Phlebotomus perniciosus
AGTAATTCGATAAGTAATTTGGCAAAAACATTGCGGAAAGAGAGACAATCTCTTCCTCAAATTTGGTTGTTTTATGGAATCGAAACTTAAAAATTTTCTTTTAAACTAATCACCGGATTAAAATTCCGTCAATAAAGTAAACGTTTTTCAGTTTCTTTTGCTTTTTCTATTGCTTTTCTTTACTAAAGTGCTTCAAAAATTATTTATTTACTTCACTTCTGATATCAAAAGTGAGGGCAAAGTGACTTTGCGGAGTGCCCTGATATGTTATGATAAGGAATGGTGGATTAATGTGAAGATACAATTTTTTTTGGGTTAAATATCACGATTTTTATCAGATAATGACTACGTTTATACTCGCTAAAACAGCCGGGATCAAAAGTGTTCTAGGATCAAATTTCAGTCTAGCCTCTAGCCCGTTTTTCAAAAATTTAGTTCTATTTTTCTTTAATGCTTCTTTTTAATGCTTTTAACCGGCTTAAAATGCGTTTTAATGAAATTAAACTACGTTTAAACGCATTTTTACGGAATTAAATTGCGTTAAAATGCTGTTTAACAGTTTAAAATCCGATTTACGCAATTTAACTATACGTTAAAACGCTTTTTAACGGTTCAAAATGCGTTTTAATGCAATTAAACTGCGTTAAAACACTTAACGGTTTAGAATTCGTTTTAAAGCAATGAAATACGATGAAATGTGTTAAAAAGCCTTATTTCTTCTATTATAAGAGGGGGAGGGTTCCCAATAACCCGAAGTTTTTATCTATAACCGTTTGACCACAAGATCAATGAAAGACAAACAAACGGACAGACGGACAAACGGCGGCATTTGGATTGTTTGTAAGATTGCGTGTCGAGTCACTAAAATAGTAGTACAGAGTAGTACTTATCTATTTATCTGTTTAATTCGAAACATTTGCGACTTTATGGGAATGTTTTGGAAGTCAGAAAGATGAGAGAAAAAAACTGAGAGTAAAATTTGCCATCAAGATTGAAAATGCATGTGAAAATGGGGAGAAAGAAAGAGAACAACAATGGGAGTAATTGCAAATGATAGAGTGACTTAATTGTAATGATACGGTGATCTTGGGAAGGTGCATCGAAAAGGAAAGTTTCTCCACGATTTTCCTTTCAAAATAAACCTATGGATTGGCTAAATTGCCACCGTTAAAGGGAGAGAAAATTTCACTGGTGGCAAAAAATTATCCGTGAATTGAGAGCTTTATTCCAAAACACTTATGCAGAAGTCTTAATTCAAAAGCAAAACACATCTGTACAACTGTTGAATCTCTGTATCGTGAGCTAACCATTATCTTACCTTCAATTCCTAAAACTTATTCTCTATCATTGAATGGACAATGTTTGGCATAATCGACTTGGACACAATATGTGCCGGTTACACTGAAAGAGATGAAGAGAAAAGGGAAGTTGTTTTATTGTTTTGTTAAGGAAAATCGTGGGAAGAGGAGTTACTCACTGATCTGGTGTATCTTGTCCAATGTGCATGTACTGAATCAAATTGCGAATTTTGAAGATATTCGAGGTGTAGATCGGAAGACGATTCGTCTTCACGTAGACACAGCCGTGCGGACAAGGAACTCCAATCACTTTCTTATGGTGGAAGAGTATGTTGGCCAAGTAGCACACCGACAAGAAGTGACTACACCGAGATCTTCCTGCAATGCACAAACTCACTTTAGTGGCGATTCAGCCGAAAATAGTTTTCTATATAAAGACATAAAGAATTGAGCTTTCACTCGCACGGTTTCCGAGTGAGAGAGATATTCGCGGTTTCTCTCAAATCTCCAAAATGGTAAAATGATCATTTGAATTCTATACCTTTTCTTGGTCAATAATATTGATGCCTTTTACTTTTTCCCCGCCTTTACAAGTCTCAAAATTAATCGATTTGATATTATTTCATTTTTTTGCCTGATGACATTAACATCAATTCGCACATTCACTTTTTCAAATCATTCCACTCACGTATCGGATGTCCCTTGCAATATGGTTGTTGTCGTCCACCGTTGACGCAGAAATCCACTGTTCCCGACGATGTCAATTGTCCCAGCTTCCCAGCATTGGTGTGAATCACTTGGACAACCTTGGCATCGTCGGGTGTCAGCCGGAACGTATTGCTGGCATGATTCTCCACCAGCGGCCGCGCCGGATCCAAACCTGATCACGAGAAATGCGAGGAATTAGAGAAGGAATTAAATGCCCGGAGGAGAACTTTCCGTGCGTTAGAAATTTCTTTCTCTTTCAATTACAATTAGACATGACAAAGATATGACTTGATCTAATTTTTTTATAAAAAAAATATTGTCTGATTGAGATCAATAAAAATATTTCATGTCCATCAGATTAATAAAAAAAAATAGGAATTTTTTTATTAGCTTTCAAAATGTATAAAAGCTCAGATAACTTTGTGAAAGCTCTCAATAAATTTTAGGCGGAACACATGATTTTTTTGAAACTCCCAATAAAATTACGTCTTTGAAGATTAGGTACTCAAAAAGAAATTATCAGTAAAACCCAATAGAAGAGCGCAAAATGCTTTTCATTCAAATTAAGCAAGATACGAAATGACATTTCATGATTCTTTGTCCTTAAAGATTCATAAAATTTTATAAAAATTTTGAAATTTTTCCTAGATCTTTAAAGGAAGTTGTTATAGCAGTGAAAACTCTATAAAAGATCTAGAAATAATACCTTTTTAAATATTCAAAAAATAAGAAATCAAAATTAGGCTCAAGTGGAAGATATTTATGGTCAGAAGTGTTGTACACTTAAATGGAAGTTGACGAGCGTTTTTGGAAGTGCTAAAATCAGGGCTTATATGTTATTTTTGAGCATTTAATGGGCTTCAGAATATTTTACGAGCTTTCTGAAAATTGTGAAAGCTTATAAGTCAAGATATGAGTTTAACCAGTAATTTAGTTTAGAGCTTCTTGAAGATCGTGTCAAGCTTTGAAAATAATTATAGATCTTCTGAGTATATTTACAACGCATTTTGTTTTGTTTTCTAGAATATTTTTTGTCAGATATTTCTTTGACTTCCCTTAAAGCTTTTTAAACCCTATCTTTCAAAGCTTTTTAAGGTCCTTTTTAATGTTCTTTTAAGCCTCACTTCAAAGTCTTTTAAATTTTTTTTAATGCTTTTTTAAGATTCATTTCAAAGCTCTTTAAATCTTCCTCTCAAAGCTGTTATATTTTAAGCTACATTTACAAGCTCCTTAAAAGTTCATTTCAAAGCTCTGTTAAACCTGTTAAACCTGCTTTAAAAGCTCTTTTAAGACTGCTTTCAATGCTTTTTAAAGCGTCCACTTTCAAAGCTTTTTAAAGCTTCCTTTCAAGTCCTTTTGCTTCATTTCAAAGATCTTTTAAGCCTTCTATCAAAGCTCTTTTTTTTAAACTTCCTTTCAAAGCTTGTTAAAGCTTCCTTTCGAAATTCTTTTAAGCTTTATTTCTAAGTTCTTGAATGCCTACTTTCAAAGTTCTTTAAAGCTCCATTTCCAAGTTCTTTAAAGCTTCTTTTCGAAGCTCTCCAACACTTCCGAAGTGCCGGAATTATTGGGGAACTTTCATACAAAATGTAAAAGTTATGAAGGTACACCTCTTCATCCTTAATATCTCCCCCTTGATTAAACTTTTATCTGCAACTCAATGAGATCACTTTCAAGGGAAATGAAGAAGAGAGTTCCGCGATCGAGGGGAAAAATCTAATGTATGTTCATGTGCTTTCAAGATGATCGTTAATGCGTGACAAAAAGATCAAAATGTCATATGAAGCGTTTAATTGCAATTTTGCGGCCATACTCTTACTTGTTAGACTTCTTTTTCCATTTATTTTTTTTATAATATTAAAAGCTTACCGATTATTTTGTATTGTCGCGATGTCAGGTGATTGCCCATCATGCCACAGATATGAGCGCCTAGTGAGTGACCCACGCATGTTATTCGATGGCGACTGGCTCCTATATGGGTCAGAAAAGCATAGACCTGCGAGAAATTATGAGATGATCAGCCACTTAACTATTGAAATGGTCACATATCGGCTCTCACTTGAGCTGTACACTGTGCGACGACTCGTGTGTTTGTCAAGGCGGTGACATAGCACGGATACTGAGTGAGTCTGAACCAATCCACGGTGATCACGTTGAATTTTCGCGACAGATAAGCTGATGATGGAGGAAAAATTTAGAGTGGATTTTAATTAATTTTCCAGTGCCTCGGGGGTTCAACCTCTCAAGGGACTCACCATCTTTGAGGTACATGATGTGCTTGCTATTTTGCGTGCCATTAAAGCCATGTATAATGATCGCAGTTTCGTGTTTAGCCTGAAAGCCCGCCTGGGCGATAGTCTTGGGGTGTCGAACATCAATTGGCCGACCACGCCGGACTGCACTGTAAAAATGGTGAAGAGAAAAAAGATAATGGCCAAGAGGAAGGAAATTGAGTGTTGCGTGCATAAGGGAAAATTGTTATGCTTCTCTCTTCTGCTCACTCTTCCATGTGCAAATATTTCACATAGTTTTTATTCTCTCTATATTTACTATAGAGTCTCTACAAATAACACTATCAGTGATAAGTTGAAAAAAGTTTGCAGAATATAGAGTTTGTTGAATTGTTTCGAAAATGATGATTGCTAAGGGCGAATGGATGTTTAATGATCATATTAGATCATCAAAATCAAGTTCAATGGCTCATTGAGAGAATTGATTGATAAATTATACGGTTTTATAAAAGAAAAATGTGAGACACTGAGAGAAAAAAGAGATAAAACAGTAAATTTACATAATTTTAAATAGCTTTTATAGGAAATGATCTAAAGACATCTCAATGGTCAGTTAAGAGCTACCGCATTTCTATAATTTATCTCATTACTTAAATTATTTTTTTTTCTACAAATTTATCGCATCGCCTCTAATTGCATTTCCCCAACTGTATGTTTACGCCAGAAGCCTTTTCTATCGCATCTGATGGTGCCTTGGCAAAGCTTAGCAAAACAGTGTTTCCATTTAGTAAACGATTTTCACTTTCATTCATTTATGTTTTATTGTATGTAATTATGAAAAGCGACTCGTTAAATGTGCAACAAAATGAGTGTAATAAGGTTTTTGCACCAGTAAATTAAGTTATTGATATTGAGATTTCAGGAGCTCTTTTGTGCATAATTTCTAGACTGTGGATGATATCCCAGGAGATGTCTTAGAGATTTCTCAACTATAAAGTGAAGAAAAAAATCTTTAATGTGAATAGAAAATCAGAAAATAGACATAACAATGGATTTAATTCATATAAACAAGCTATATAAAAAGAGTGACTTAAGCAAAAGAAACTTAACAGGACAGTTCCCTTTTGATGGACGTGTTTCATGTGTTCAAAAAAGTGTGGAAAATCCGCGAAATTTTTATGCGCATAAAATGCTTTTCGAAAGTGCTTCCTGGGATAGAGAGCAGAAATAGAAAAGTTTTTGAGAGACTCTTATGTTTGTTTTCTTCATTGCCAAAGATGAAGACAAAAAAAAGTCACTAATTAAACGATACATTTTTACGTGAGTCTTTTCAAAGATTTCAAAGATATAACTTTCATAAGATGGACAAGAGCAAAAATCTCTCACTATATCATATAATATGCATGTTAATTTATGCATAACTTTATGTTGACTCTCTCAAATAAAACATCAATGACAAAACACTGTTTTAATAGTAAGTTTTTGCTCTTGAGTCGCGCACATGAAAAGAAGTGTTTTTGTGATTGACAAAAATTTAACAGACATTCGTATTTTCTTGATCGGAAAGTTGACTTTCGGAACTGCTAATTGGTGTAACGATCGATTTGCATTCAACAGTGCAAAAATTGCAGGAGTTCAATTAATTTGGACAAATCACGAGCGAGAGAGAGAGGGAGAATGTAAAAACATTGGAATTCAATGAACTCTACAATAAACAAACATAAATGTTGCACTTTTCCAAGCACAATCGCTATTATCGCTTCTCTTTGTGACTTACATATATGTGACTCTCTTTGGCCATCTCGAAAGTGTGAGGATTCATAAATAATTCAACAGATACCGGTTGAATTTACACTTGAAAATAAACATTGGCGAATGAATAAAAAAAAGTTATGTCATGATCACATTTAATGAGGGTTAATAAAGTCCCTGGAAGAGGCCAGGCAACAGTTACAAAGTGATAATAAAGATTCTCTTTAATTAAAAAGAACTTTATGATCGCCAAATTTATTGCAATTAATCTCATTTAGAGATGGTAAAAGTTTTGCGAAATTTCTGTGATCTCATTCTAAGTAATTCAGAGCAAATTTCACCCGAAAATGCTCGAGGCAAAAAGAGTGTCTTGTAGAATCTTTTTTTGATCGCATGTGAGATATAAAGAAGTGTCACACATCTTGATATGTTACGTCCATCACACGTGACCTTTAAATCAAATTATTAGTCCAAATAGACGATTTTTTTTCATCTTTCTCTCTTTCTCTTGCATTTGCTCCGCGTCAATAAATTCTTTCTTCAGCTTCAAATGCATTCATGTGAATAATGTTAATAGGAGGGAAATTAATTAAAATAACACTTTCATTTTTACACCATAAGTTCCGAATTTCTCATTTTGAACGAATCGTGATGTGCTAATCAGATGAAAAAGCCAAAAGACCTTCCCAGGAATGCCAAAATCCGCAAGACCCAGGGAAATTGGAAAGACATTATTTTAACACACAATAAAAAAAATTAAAGGTCTTTCAAAGTTATAATCTCATCAAATTTGTGGCACATAAAGATGGAATAAAAGAGGAAAAAGAGAAGGTGAAAAAACATCTAAAGATGATTAAAATAACGCCTGTTTTTTTATTTCTCTCAACAATTGAGTGCAAAATTAAATTAGGCTGGAAGGGAAAATTGCGCACACAAATTTCAAATTTCCCCAATTATTATTACCTTTGCTTTCTTGCTTAACGCCCGTATTATTCTAAATACAGTAATGCGACGAACTCATGGAAGATTAATGTTGAAAATGAATTTTTTTGGAAGACAAAAGTGTCAGAGTGTGAAAATATCGTCATTGCATTTGATGTTCTCTTTCTAATGGAATTTTAATAAGGCGGAATGTCTCAATCGTCTCAATCAAGGTGTTTGAAAAATTGTCGACAAAGTTGATGAAAGAAATTTGTCTGCCGAATACGGTAAACGCGAAACTTCTCGCACTGGAATCTATTAGTTCTGTAACAGTGACTCAAAATTCTACAGCGGATTTATTTTTGAATAAATTGACCTGGCAAATTAACCCACTTTTCGGGGGCTTTTTTGTATAAAGAATATTTGAATATTTGAAAGAATATTTCTTGGCAGAATAACTGATAATTCCTATATAGAACAGATATGTGGGTAAAATAATAACGCACGATTTATTTTAATGATTTTACTGTTAATGTAATTTGCTCGCTGGAATTAAAAAAATATAATTTGATTTTTTATCAACATTAATTTGTAAAAGTTCAGATGATTTTTCTTTCATTAAAAGTTAAAGACAAAGTGGGAGATAACATGTTTTAAATTATGATATGATTATCGCGAAAGATATGCAGATATTCCTTTTACAAAACGCACCCAAAATTTCTTACATTATCAGCACGTTTTCGCATATAATTGCAATAAAATGTGCATAAAAGAAATCTCTCTCATCTTCTTTTAAACCAAATATATAAATTTTTAGAAATCGCAATGTCAATTTTTCGATGATCATTTAAACTTAAAGATTTCTTATACAAAATCTTGGTAATTTTCTGCAGAGATTCACCTTGCAGCAATCAAGTTGTAAAGCTATTTCTACAATGACTGAAGAAAATCTTTAATTCATCAATGCATTTTTTATTGAGAAACAAGAAAAATGTTTGAGTTTGATCTTCTTTTAACGCATGAAATCACTTTAGTTTGAAAAATAAAAAAATGTACACTTTGAGAGAGAAATGCAACTCAATTGATTTTCACTTACTTGGTGAACATGTAAAAGTCAATTTCCTCATGAGGACACACATTTGTTGTACTCAGGATGCACTTGAAGGGATTTAAGTCGAAGACTGCCGTATTAACGAAGACTCCGTGTGAAACTGTACAAAAGAGATTTGGATGAAAATAGGAAAATCCTTGGGTGGAAATTCACTTGACACACACACACACCTTGAACTAAACATAGAAAAATCACAATTGTACTGAATTTCCCGAGAGATTCTGGCATTTTTTCCGCACAATAAAAAACAAAAAGGCCAATTGGAGAGAATTTATAGAGCAAAAATTTGCTGAAGAAGAAAGAGTTCCTTAATGGCTCTCAGGAGATCTTTTACAGTTTCTTTATCATGACTTCTTCCTTGAAGATCTGGCCATAATCGGAGGATTCCCTTCTGTTTTTTTTTTGCACTATTTATCCACAGGACTCTTTTTACTCCTTATTAGCATCTTTGATGCCTGTTGAGCTTAAGAGTTCAAGTTCACTGCATTCCACAGTAATCCATGTCTGATAGGATATAGGGTGAAAGTTTCAAGAGTGGGTAATTTTATTATTGCCCCGGAAAAGCACTTTCTGAGCACACTTGCTGGTGAGAAAATAAGATTTAAGAGGAGAGATCACGAGCTCAACCACTTTTCACCACGATCGGAGTTAGAATGGCGATTGGAGGTCTCGTGTGGCAGCATGTGGAGCACACGCGAGAAAAGCATAGCTCCTCTTGGGGCAAGTCGATGTGGAAAGTTGGGGGCGATGACGCTCTCCATGTGGATCGTCTCCTTCTCCCTCCTCATATAGTTCTCCTCAAAGCCAAATGGCAATTGAAACAAACAACATTTTAAACATTCCGCGCCACACGTTTTCTCGGCTCACCTGAATCGCGCCACGACTGGAAAACTCCTCATACTTCTTATCTCTCTCTTTCATCGGATGGAGGCTGGTTGGCAATGCGCTTAGAGAAAGAGTACTTGTACTTGGTAGCCGACATTGAGACTGGTTTTCTCCATCTGACTCTCGGATGTTTTGGGTTTCTTAACTTCCTCCTCAGCCAGCTAATCACTCTTCTTGACAGAATAATCACATCGCGGAATAGATTCAACTCAACTTTAACTAGCGTGAGAAGATTATTAAAAGCAATTATTTCAGAAGAAAGTGCACTACACTTTTATCGCCCTAAAGAAAGGCTTTCCTTTTCGCAAAAGGAAGATCAAGGCATATAAATTTATTCAAAATTGAACCATGTCTTGGAAATATTCTTTGCATCTTTCTTTTGGTATTTGGGTCACTCTTAAATAATAGTGACACTTTAGTGATAAAAAATGGTTATAAAATAAGGATTTTTCGAGAGAAGAAAATCAATTTTGGCGGGAAAGTTTCCGGAACCTCAATAACAAAAATTTTTCCAGTTGTTCAGAAATCATATTCAAAAGGCAATTTCTCGTAAATTTTCACCTGTTTTCCTAGGTAAATTTAGAATCTGATTGATCAACATTTATTTTACAATAACCTTTCCTTTAGAGATCGCGAGATTCTGGGCCATTGAAACCTAATTAATTTATTATATCATTTCTATGGGTCAAATTCGAAAAATCAAGTAACTGAAAATTTTTTAAATTATTTATTCCTTTTTATTTTTGGCAAAATAATATTAGGATAAATTTTTGAATGAACTCAAGTCAAAAAATGCTATTTTGTCAGCTAAATTTTGAAAATTCTAGATTTTTTAACTTATAATAAATTTTTATATAATATAAAGCGAAAAAAGGGTGATAAAAGGGAAAATTGAGAAATTAAAATAACAATTCTTCTGTGGGTCACATACGACTCATCGGTCCTCAAAGGGTTGAGGCAATTCTTTAAGAAAATATTTAAATTTCGTTCAGTTTTCACTACATCTGCCAAAATATTTTGGGCTTTTAAGGGTTGAGAAAATTTTCTAAAATCTTGTTATTCTTTCAAAATATTTTCAAACCTGAAACTTTCTTCATGATAAGTTAAAATTATTCATTATTCTCTAGATTTTCCTCAAGTTTAAATCTTCTTAAGGTCTGTTTCTAAAAACCTTCCTTTGAATCTCGTTTAGGCAACCAAATATGCAAAACTCACTTTTCAAAAAGCGCTCGAAGGTAGACTAAGTTAATCCATTGTCTGAACCTTACCTGAGTCTCTGCTGGTCTTGAAACTCATCGCTAAAATAAGACACTCTTTATTCAACAAAATTACTCTATCAATCACGTATAAAATGTACATAAAACGAATCACGTGTCGTGGCTAAATTAAGTTGGGAACATGGAAAAGCGCATTTTTGGTCATCAAGCAGAATAGGTCGCTCCTGCGGATCCCCTTGAGTATGGCGGCTCCCCGTTTGTCTGAAGATAGTAATTCCCTGAGATCCTAAATCACCCGAGACGAAAAAATTCCATAATCTTCTGATCTCAAAATGATTTCAATGAAAAAAGATAAAAAAAAAACTTACCCCGAAGGGCAATCAATGCCCATGTAGGCGACTGGTTCGTTTTTGTCAGTATCGCCCGCCTTGAACTTATCCCATGAGCTACACTTGACCGCTTGGAAGCTGAGTTGGTTCTTCTCCGTCACGCTCTCTGCCCAGAATCGCCATGAGCGCCGGTGGCTGCAGAGATCGTTGTCCGTGAGCATCTTGTAGTTGCGTTTCGGGCAGCCCGGCTGCAGCGTCTTGCCGCGATTCGGCCAGAAGTCCACATGACCGGTGGCGAAGGGCGCCCCATACAGCCAGGCGTCCGTGTGAATGACATCCACAAAGTCGGCGTCCTTGCTGTTGAGCGCCCCCGTGAACTTGAGCGGGAAGTAGAAGCCGGGAAAGGCGGGATCCAGAGCGGTTATTCTCTTGAGCTTCGCCCCCTTCTCCGACTGTCTCAGCACCTCGCGTCCAATGTAGCCGGCCAATTGACCACCCATTGAGTGGCCAACCACGTGGAATTTGTCCAGGCGCATGCCATCCATGGCCATCTTCAAGATATGCCCCGCAAGGGCGCTAGCGAGCTAAAGAGAAAATCCGCGGATTAGATCAAGCCATGTGATCGCAAATCGCGCCGAGCTTACGGGTTTAAGATTTGGAAATGCGTCAATGAGATAATTGCCATCGGCCAGCTCTGCCCAGTCCAATATCAGGATGTTGTGATCACCACGAGCTAAATATGCATCCGCAATCACCTGGATACTCTCCACATCCATCGTCTCCAGATATCCGTGTAAATAGAGGACTGTAAAATGAATTTTACATTATAGTCGCGTGGCGTGGTTGTTAAAAGCGAATGGCGATACTTGACGCTCGTGGGAATTTCCCACCCGATAAATATTGTAATATGAGTTATTTGTTACTTGAAGCGCTTTAGTAATGCGCAGGGGGTCTTCAACTTGCAATTAATCTTACGAGATTGAATATTTGTAATAATCAACGGTATTTTAATGAATGTTCAAAATATTTTTTTCCCGGCCGGCCGGCCGTCCGTTCTATTGGATCTAAAAGATCTAATAGCGATGAGATCATGCGGTTTTAGGCAGGGGTCATATATCAAACCGGACACAATCCATCCGCCATTTTGAAAAACACAATAATCGCTCATTATTATGTTTCTCTGTCCCTTTCTAACCAATGTAAATTAGATGAGAGGAAGACACTTTTTCGCCAAGTTATTGCAATAAATTATTGCGTCAAATTTCTCGTGTGATAACTCTCTTAAGCTTTAGGTCAGCTTCAAGCTTAATGCCAGCCTTAAACTTTAAGCAATCTTTAAGTCATCTTCAAGCTTTAAGCCTGTCTTAAGCTTAAAGCAATCTTTAAATCAATTTTTATCTTAAAGTCAGACCCTAATTTAAAGAGAGTTTTAAGTCAGTTTCAAGCTTTAAACCATCTGTGAGTTCTAAGTCAGGTCTAAGCTAAAATCAGTCTTAAACTTAAAGGCAGCTTATAGTCAGTTTCAAGCTATATACCGGTATTAAGCTTTAAGTAAGGCTTAAACTAAATATAGTATATTATTTGTTTTTTGATTTGTTGAATATATTTTGATGCTTAATTTTGATAGTCTGAAAGAGATCCAGTTTTATAGTCTTCAATTGTGTCCAAATTCAAACTATGAGAGCAAAATCCAAATTAAAAATCAATTTTTAATGTTGAATTTCTCGAAAACGTTTTAATGCAACTGAATGAGTTATAGCCTAGGTCGAAAATACCAGAATTATAATTTAAAACAGTCTATTAAATATAGAGTTCGCCATAAAAGAATCACATCTCCCATAAGTAGGTTGGTCGGACTCGCAAAAAGTTTATCCACGCGCTCTTTTTCTTAAGCTACAATGAAAGAATTATTGGGTTTTTATTTTGTGGATTTACTAGTCCAAGGCCCCTCGGTAATTCAGAGGTGAACTGTTTTGAATATCAAGAATGAAAAATCAAAAATGTTATCTCTAACCTATTGATTTTCTGTCGGTTCTTTATAAGCTTTTGGGCTTATGGATGGAGTTGTATTGTAATCAATTGATTTTTATCTTAATGTCATATATCTCATATATAATAACAATAAAGATAATCATTGAAACTATCAGGAACTAAAAATAAAGATGATCAAATCAATAGATTTTAAATGAGTAATTTTAGGAATCATTCATAAAATTATATCACGAGATTAGGATTTAGATTTCAGGATCAAATTTTTTCGTCTTGCATTATTTTCTCCACGAGATTGATATTTTTATTAATCATTAATTCCTTCAAAAATTAAAATATGCCTCAAGCAGCATTTTGCGAATTCTCTCACCTTCCCACCGAGTTTTTTTTTCCAGTAAAGAACTCACGTGCATGATAGAAGGTGGTTTGAAATAATTCAGAGAGATGCTTGATGGAAAAATCGTTACCAATAACACTGGAAAATTTACGTAAAGAAAAAAGCCATGAAAACTCTTTTTTTTCCTCTTGTAAAATTACTTCTTATCTGTTCAATATCAGGTTGTTTGTAAACAATTTTCACACCACTCAATTGAGCTTCTCTCTCTGGTAAATTACCACAGTAAATAATGGGAAAGCTGAAAATTCTCAATGGTGTGTAAGTGTGTGCAATTTGGACAGAATCAACCAGCAGTATTGCATGAGGAATTTTGCAAGATTTTATATAAAAAAAAATTTCTAATCTAGAATCGCGCCCTATTTTTGAATTCACTGCGTGTTTAGTTAGAAAATTACTCAATTGATGATAATTTTATTTTGGCTTTTTCGGCTGTCCCGGAAAGTGTAAAATGTACATATATGTCCCACAAGGAATGCTTAGAAGTTGAAAAAGAATTTGCATTACAATAAGACCAGCTTAAACATTATACAAATTCAATATTCGCAATTATTTAGCATTCAAGTCATTCGAGTTGGGGATTTTTATGAGTGGTTGGAACAACTCTCTCGCTTTTTTAAGAGAATGGGTGAAATGTTGACAAAAGTTACGAGGAATTTCTCATGAAATGAAAAGTAAAGTCCCTTCACTCTCACCTGTTGGTCGATTTGTGTCGAAGCTGGGATGCTTGAGCACAGACGCTGTGTCATTGAGCTCATAAACTTTGTGATCAGCAAACTCTGGTCCGTAAAAGAAGAACATTCTTGTGGATTCCAGCTTGGCATTGCTGGACCTTAGACCCAGCCAGAGCCCTTAAGGAAGACAAGAGAGACAAGAGCTGAATTTGGTAAATCAAAAACGTTAAAGATGATGACGAAATTCTATAGTCGCTCAATCAATTCAACAATTAATTCCAATTGACGCAATTTGAAAATCTTTCCTAGAAGTGGCTCTTACTTGACGTATTTTTCACTTTCCGCATGATTTTTACTTGGGATTTTCTCAATTCTTATAGTTCAAATCTCCTTGCATTATCGCAAGTCATCAACTACTTGAACTAGAATTTTTTTCCCCAACACGCAAAGTCACTAATTAGCTGAAACACTTGGTTATTTTCTTTCGTTATTCTGATGCAAGTATCACAGTGTTTTATTAAACAATCCAATGACGTGGTCAGAGTAATTAACTTGTGCGTTGGAACCTCTTGCTTTACCCACTAGTATCACAACACTAAACCCGCTGAAGGCGAAGCGCCGAGTCGAGAGTGTCTATCGCGCCTCCTGCACACCTCCTATTCCCGCTCGTTCTAATGCTCACACTCTGATCTTTGCACGCACTACACCTAAATCCAAGGGACTGGTATGAGCATAAGAATCTGAACCACAACTCGAGAGACCCGTTTGATGAACCTCACATCAGAAGAACCTCTAAACCGACTAACGCGAGCGATATTGAGCCACTTGAATTTATATATCGGTGTATTGTGTAATTTTGGGCTGTATATTCTCAAGAGCGGGGAGGTGGTCAGTTTATAAATATAGAACTACACATCGAACAACTTCTTCTCCAACACCTTTTTCTTGCTCTCTCACTCAGTCTCTCCCCACCTTTCGCGAGAATATGTAATTGAATTGGGTAAAAAAGAAAGTTGTGGTGGGTGAAGAGATAAGCATGAAGAAAAAAGAGTTTTCCAAATGCAGGGGAAAAGAATTTAGTGCACTGTTAAGTCACCTCATATGCTCTAGTTTTCCATGACCTGAGAAAGTTTGCGCTCTTCGGTCTTCGATAGAATAAAAAAGACCCAGAGAAACTTGTGGGGGCATGGGATTCTTAAGTAAACCGAATTTAAATTCAGTGCAAGAAATTGGCTTAAGGGGACGGCACATGACCGTTAACTTTAGTTTATTACTTAATTATTACTTATTAAAATTCTTGAAGATTACCCATTAAGAATTTTCAAAAAAAAATCTAATAGAAGAGCGGAAAATGCAGTTCTATCGATTCAGAGTCTTTTTTAGAGCGCAAAAGCTCGATTCGATTGAACAGCGTTTTCCGCCTTACTATTTATTTTTTTTGCAAATTCTTTTTGAAAATTCCTTCGCTCATTCATATAATGAAGTTTAGAAGAGCTTTAAGAGCTTTAATAGAAGTTTTGAAGAGTTTTAATAGAAGCTTAAAAGATCTTTGAATGGAAGCTTTGAAGAACTTTATTGGAATCTTAAAAGAGCTTTGAAGGAAAGCTTTAATAGCAGCTTTGAAGAGCTTTAATTGAAGCTTAAAAGATCTTTGAAGGGAAGCTTTTTAGGAAACTAAGGGAAATTTAGGAAGTTTACAGTAAGCTTGGAAAAGCTTTCATCTCAATTTTTTTCTTTACTGACACCTCATAAAGCTCTTAGAAATTTCAACAAAAGAAATTTTTCATAAAAACAAATTGTTTAGAAAACAAAACAAAATGCTTTGGAAATGTCTCCTGAAGCTCTTCAATTTTTTAAGGCCTGTTGTGATCTTCAAAGCTCAGAAATTTTCTTAAAAGCTCCGCAAGAATTTTTAGATGAATCGTTAAGCTTACAGGTTGACCGAAAAGCTTTTAAAATTGTTTGAAAAATGACTGTTTAATGACTGGCATGTGCGCTCTCTTTATTAACAAGTTTAATTTGTTTTGTTTGTAATAGGCTTAGATTTTTGCTAGCTAAAATGTTCTATTCAATTATAGCCCAATTAGGTAGCTAAATATTAAATTTTGTTGAACAAAATATAATATTAAAAAAATTTATATTATAATATAATATTTGATACATAATGAAGGGAAAACAAAATCTTTTATGCAAGATTTAAAGACCTTTATAGAATTTTATTATGAGTTCTCCGGGGTTACTTTTATGGCTTTTTAGCTGGGATTCC
>CAKKOB020001908.1:0-16941 GCA_918844115.2 Phlebotomus perniciosus
GATCTCTGGCTGATTCGAGATGTGCGACTCGGGAGCTGGCCGCATATGCCCAAGACGCTCATACTCCTGCATGAAGCCCACATACTTCTCCGAGTGCAGGATCGCGCTGTAGTCTCCTTTCGATTGCAAGGAATCGCCTGAGAGCCACTTGTCTGGTATCTCCAATTGAGTGAAGATTATCTCGAGTGGGTAGACGTACGATGAAACGTCCATGTTCATCCCTTGTTGTGTGTTCCACGAAGTGCTCTTCGCATTGATTCTCCTCTGGCGAGAGAACCCTGTGTGGCAGCTCTGCCTCCTCAACAGTCCAAAACTTCTTGAGCTGCTTCGCCAATTGATCAGTTTGTGTGGTGAGAAAACAAACATTATCGCCTGAACCCGTATGGTAGGATTCCTCGGGACTGATCCAGAAACGACGTATACAAAAGCTGTCTCTCGGAACTCTGGTGAGTTGCCGAAATTGCCCTGACGGAGAGTCTTCCAAAACAGCTGAGCGCCGATAAGCATGTCCACTCGTCCTGGGTTATTGAACTCAGGATCCGCAAGCTTGATATTGGATGGAACCAGCATGCTGAGGTCTAAGCACACTGTTGGATGCATGTCTGCGATTTCATCAACAACCACAAAAGTTACCTGTTGGATGAACTCCTTGTCTGAGGTGAAGATTTCGGCTGTGACTGTGTGCTGAACTGCCATGGACTGTGGTACGACACCTTTGAGTGGAGGGAGAGCCGATGTGTTAGGCTGAAGGCATTCCCTTTCTGCGAATCTCTTGGTGATGAGATTGGGCTGACTGCATGAATCGTAGAATGTGCGGCATCGGTAGAATCTTCTGTCTGCCCCCATGACCAGCAGGCTGATTGTCGGCAGAAGAATCTCACTCGGGCTGTTCTCTGGAGAGTTGCCCTGCATGCTCGCCAAAACCATGTTTGGTCTTGTCCTTTCCACTGTCTGTTAGGTTGTTGCGACTGCTGTCGCGGGCTTCTGTAGGAATGTCCAAAGTAGGCTTCGTTAGACCAGGAATGGATATGTGGATTTACCTGAATAAACGATTGAATGAGTTACGATAAAATCCTCTGTGATTGAGTATGAAATGGCCTTGTGATACACACCTGAATGAGATAAAATGAATGATTGTTGAGCCTGCGAGAATTTTGTGTGAATTGTACTGCGTACGCTCCTGAAAGGAGATTGAATTTACTGTGAAATCTGGGTCGAATTGACCAGAATCACAATCCCCAGATGATCGGCAAGATCATCTGGGGATCAAGATCATCATAGATTTAGATATTTATTTCACGGCTAATTCACTAATTACAAAAGAAAAACGAGAGAGAAAAACTTATCGAACATCACTTGACAAAATCCAATGCTAATGTGATCTGTGGTGTATAGAACAAATGGAAGGAATGGGGAAAATGGTGAATACGGCGAAATGGGGCGAACTTAAATTCAAATTGCCGTTACCAGCGGTAGCGCGGTAACAATATCTTACGGCTGAGAGGAGCAGGAGAAACACCAGTCTGCCCAAAGTCCATGCAATGGACACATTCTTCGCGATGTTCCCCTTGGAAGGCGGATACAAAAACGTGAAGGATTGGACGAAGAATGTGGATTTATTCACCTTTGAAATCATTCTGGTGCCAGTCCACGTGAACGGTAACCACTGGTGTTTGGCCGTCATCATGAAGAAAAAAACAATCCGATACTATGATTCATTGGGAGGCAAAAATATGCCGATCCTCAATGATCTGATGAAGTACTTGAGAAAGAGTGGATGGCCAAGAAGCAGGCACCCTTTGAAATGAATGGGTGGAAGAAGAAGTGCATGGCTAATGCTCAGAGGCAGAAGAATGAATACGATTGTGGCGTCTTCACCTGCATGTTTGCCGAGCGCATCACCAGAAACAGAGAAATTACCTTCACCCAGGACGATATGCCCCGCTTCCGGGAGGAGATGATTGAGGCAACAACAGCAGGGGAGCTGCTTGAGTAGTAAGGGAGTTCTGAACGGTAAGGAGAGAACATTTTCAACTTGCAGCATTCAAAACCGCTACTTCACTAATAAGTAAACGGCACCAAATGCTGCACAGAACATATCACCACAATATATAACATTGATTCAGGAACCATGGGTTAGACAAGGTCAGATCCTAGGACTGAATATATATGGTACTTGGATCTTTTATGATGAAAGATCCGAAAGACCTAGAACTTGCCTCATCTATCTATCTATCATGTCATTACTGCGGCGGAGGCGGTGGATAACTGAAGAAATTCTACAAATTTTTATAAATTTCAATCATTCCAATGATTCAAACAATGATGGCGAAGAGCACTCGGTCAGGTGAGGAGGATCCAAATCCACTTGAGGTGATTGATCTCTGCTGTTCGTCGGACGAGGACGAGCCATCCATTTTCGATCCGCCGCCGAGTTCTAGACGTCGACGACACGAGGAGTCACCGTCAGATGAAGGCCCTCCTCCCCAGCGTCCTCGGCAATCTCCTAGTTTGCCTAATTGCGCGATTTGCCTGACTGACATGGTGGGGAAGTGTCTCTTCTCGACCATCTGTGGTCATATCTTCTGTGAATACTATATAAAAAACACGATCCGAGTGTTCAAGCGATGTCCCATCTGTCGTAAAATTCTCAATGAGGAACATCCATCCGCTCCACCTTTCCACGGATTGATAATGGACTAATTCATCTCATTTCGAATTAATAAGAAAAGATAAATTTATTGTATACCTAATACTAAATTAAATCAGGTGTTAATTAATCCACAATTCCGATTGTTTTTGATTTGAACTGGCGCTCATCAAATAGCCTCTCTTAACTTCCATTTGGAGCGAAAGAGATGCCCAAGACTGTGTAACTGGGGAGTTGATTCAGCAAAAGAGCATGATGGGGAGGAATAATACCTGCCGAAATTCGCCCATATAATATTGATGTGCGTGATAATGAGACGCAACTACAAGGTTCTCGCCGCTACTATAGAAAGAAGAAGTCTGTATCAGCTGAACGGGCTCAAGATTAGACCATTTGCCAAGAGAGGACAGGCACTGATGTTGTGGACACTGCCATTACCATCGTCATTATCATCATTTAGTAGTCGATACGAGTAGACGTTACCTCAGCTTTATGAGGTTTCAAAAGACGCTCAATTTACAACAATTGAACATCTATGTGTCTTTCGGGACGAAGATATAGTAAAACTATTCCGGAGCGTAAATTGAGATATCCCGCTCTCAAATAGCGAGAAGCGATTCGGCTATTGAGAATAAAAAGGCAAACTATACGTCTCCATCAGACTCACGGAAAAAGGGAAAGAAGACTAAGTTTTTTTCCGGCGAACGACACAAAAGACAACAAATTCATGAGCTGTAGAAGGTGGACTACCTACTCATTCTCCATCTCGTGCACTTTCGGAAGATCTGTATGACATGTTGTCGAACAAGCCTCGGAACGCTCTGCCAACATCAACTAATTATAGTTTTCTTGATCATTTAAAGGCAAGTGCAGAGAAAGCAACCATGATGTTCCCAACTCACCACAAGGTGACAACGAGGGAGGAAAAACATTCTGGATGGATTTGTGATCTCATTTTTATTTATCTTCATTTTTAATTTTCTGTTTTTTTTTCATGCGATAGGACTTTTTTTACGATCCAGTTAGTCACGATGGCTTTTTGGAGCGACATTTAAGGCACTGCCAAACAAGATATAGACAACAGACGGGACAAAAGATATACGGCAAGAAAGAAAATATTCAAAAGGAATCTTCAAAAACAAAGCCCGAAGCAGAACTTACTAATGCAGAGAGACGGGAGGAAGAGTGGAATCTTCCTCCCGTCTGGGAAGAAAAATCTGGGAAGAATATTCGCTTTCGCAAGGAGCTTGTAGATATCATTCTTGCAGTGAACAGGCATCTCCTCCAGTCCATGAATGATGACGGAGCCCTTCTTTGAAGTATCCTCGTGGATTCGGATCTTGCTCTCCTCTGTCGCTAGCAGATCGCACAGCTCCTCATTTTTGAGCTCCAGGTAGGAGATTCTCATTGAGAACTCTAACACATTGTTCATCCGGAGGGAGCTCATCAAAGAGATACACCACGGCCCTTGGGACGATGCCCAGAAGATTGTCATCCACCTAGGATGTTCGAAGGGACAGACTTTCATCGCCCATCATAATGAAGGTTTTACCGGTGTCGGTAGATATCTATGTATTTGTTTAGAATAAGAAAGGCGGTTGTTGGACATGTCCTGAATGAGCTACAAAACTTCGCTGCATAGCACGGTTAAACGCACTTTCATGACAACTTCGACTATTACCTTCATTTCTTCTATTATGTGGATTCATTCATATTCACCCCTTATCCAAACCCGTAAACCTCGGCGGAAATACGATTTAATCGACTACACAAAACCGCAAGGAATACAATATTGAGAGGGCTTTTGGTGTCTTAAGGCTGTGTTCAGATGTTGCTTGAAATACAGAGTACTAGAGTGGAGCCACGCGTTTGCTAGTAACCTTCACATTTTTTAACCAAATCAAAATTTTTTGGTCTTCGAATGCTTCAAATGCTTTGTTCATTGCATTTCCTCTTTATTAAAGGTATTTATCACATATTTATCACAGATTAAGAGATTTTTGGAACATGTAACACAATTCAACAGAAACGTTGTAAGTGACCTCAATGTAAGGATAACATCAGTTCCCCTGGTGATACGTTTATTAAGGATAAACCTAGCCCAATTGCATTAAGTAAAAAAAGTCTGTGACAAAAGGCAGCTCAGTCATGGTGTTTGATGTTATATTTTCCTCTTCTAATGAGTCTTACGCCACTTGATTGATTCCAGACAGAACATCTCCGAAGAAGACAGTAAAGGAACTCTTCCCAAACTATCTAATAACTGAGAATAAGATCCTGGTGAACAGGTGCATCAGGAAAATCTATCTGGAATTCAGTTCAGACACTGAAACCCACGGAAGTCTCTGGAAGGGCCCAAAGTTTTACCTGGAATATATATCCTGTGAGATGGGACAATTTTTCGGCGCACCTTTGCCTTCCGGGAATGTTCACTTTTAGTTCACTTTGTTTTAGAAGATTTCAATAATTTGTAGCTTTATAGTTTAGATAATTCACTGTATGTTTTTTTTAGAGATAGTTCAATTCACTTGTTTTTTAGAGATTATAGAGATTTTTGTAGATTTCACTGATACTTTAGTAGATTGAGATTTTTCTTTTACGCACATGTGACTTCGTCGAGAGACGGTAGAAGAGTGAGAATAGTAATAGATTTTTGTTGCCAACAGGGTGGCAACATTGAAAGTGGTGAGAGGTGGTGAATATTTAAATTTCAACCGGGGTGATCGGCCGTTACAGTCTCCAACGTAAAATGTTCAAGCGGTGTGCCTTATAACACGCTCTCACTATTGATGACATTTTGGCGTCAACTTTAAATTGATTGTCTACATTTCAAATGCAGCTAAAGTCGATGATATTCTTCTAACCAAGAATATTGGTAAGTTTGAATCTGCTTTCAATAAAACGATTGTTTCCACTAAAAACCATGACGCAAATTCCGAGACAACACAAAGCCCCTCTATAAATGAAGCCCTTCAGAAGATCTCTGATGGAACGGGTGAAGGGCCAAGTAAGATATCTTCCAGAGGGGATGGATTGGTGGCAAAGGCGATGCCCGGGACAATTCCAATCCTCGCTTCAGGTAGAGGAAAAGAGATGAGTCAATCACATTCCATTTGGAGGGATAAATTCCGAGGCGTGAAGCCGAAGACAACACCAAGCCTCGCGCAGAAGATCCCTGGTGCGGGATCAGAGAAGAATAAAGGCGTGAAAGCGGCTTCACAACAAATCCGGAATGTAGAACTGATAGAGGTGGAAGTGAGGGAGGAAATAGCTTTATCTGAATCTCTCAGAAACTCCGTGGTGCAGACCTGGGAAAATTTCCATTATCATCGAGCTGTTTTTCAAAATAAGGTGAAGATGGCAAATCAGCTTTCCTATAAAATTTTAGGATCAAACTTACCAAATGAAGGCAAGATTTTATTTTAGATTATTTACCTAAAATTATATGTCTCATGGATTTTTTTTAATAGAGAAATTGCTGCTTTTCCAACACACTGGGTAAAACCATGCCAATCGACTTCCGAATATGAAATAGAAAAATGTGAGAAGTTCGTGTACTCGAAAATTATTTGTTTTTCATAAAATTTTATATTTGAAACCTAAATTACCTTGAATTTCTTTTATACATATTTCTAGTCGAAATGGTACTGTTCCAAAAGGTCAAGAGAAGGGACACGCCCTAGTGACAGATTTCCTATAAGAAGCAATAATATATACAACAAAATTTCTCATAAGTTTTTTTTTCTTCTTCTTCCTTTTATATTTCTTGGCCGGATGTCTCATAAGTTTCGTAGAAACATTCCAAGAAAAAACAAGTTTGACGCGCCCATCCCGAAGGATAATACTTTCCTATACACAGACATCGTGAAGTCTCAGGGATGTTCTATAGACTGGAAACCAGGGAAGAATCTCACAACGTAGACGTGTGTCAAGAGAATGAGACAAAGAGAAACCGGTGCTGTGAAGACCTGGAGGCTGGCGACAGGCACCGTCTTCAATTTCTTCGATTCACCGAAAAACTGGGAGAAAAATATACTGGACTACAAGCTTGGTTATTACTTCCAGTCGCGCCTCATTCCAAAAGCTGAACTTCATTGCTACAAGAATACTTCTACAATACTTCTACAATAAAAGAACCTTCAAAAATTAATATGCAACAAAAACTATCTGAACCCAATCTTCTATTCCCCGTTTAAAAAGACCAAACCCGCAATAAAAGGCACAATCGTGTCTGATGATTTTTGGGAAAGGGTCACTGATCTGCACGACATCGTCAACCTAATAAACGTCCACATCCTCAAGTTCGAAAGTGACAGCTTAAACATCAGTAAATGTGTTCCTGCATTTTTCGAGATCCACAACAAAGTCCAGTTAATGAACTCAACATCAAAATTCCACAACGAGAAAGAAGCGATGTTAAACATAATCAAAGACAGGAAAACATTCGCCGTTCAAAGAGTCCACAATGTGACATACCTGTTGGATCCAAAGAGAAACACTGACCCAACTGGAGTACTCAGATGCAGTGCAGTTTTTACTGAATCTTACAAAACATGAACCTACTACATCGAGGACAGCAAGCATTATCCACGAATTGGGAGACTACAGAAATAAGGAAGGAGATTTTGCATCGCAGTTCGTCTGGGATTTTGCTTCAGAGAGCGAGGCTAGCGCGTGGGAAAAATATGCTTTCCAAAATCTCGTTAGAGCAAGTTGTAGTAAAAAAATCCTAATGGCCCCCGCAACATTGAGTGCTGTGGAACGCTCTTTCTCAATGCAGAAGAACATAGGTACACACTCTTAAGAGAAGTCGTTTGGGAAACGATAAAATAAACAAATTGATGCATATTATAATAAATGCGATTTGAAGGTAGGTACTACGGAAAAACAAGAAAGGAAAACCTATCCCGCCTATCAAATCCAAATATATAGAAAAGTCAAACTTTTTCAAGATTGCAGAGGAAATGGTTAAAATGTATCCAGACTCACTATTCTTGAAATTGATGATAACAAAGCAATAATATGCAAAGGATATGACGGTTTCGCTCTTAAACTTTTCAATCGGAACAATTATTTAAATAGGCCGGAAAGCTCATCATTTACTGATAAAGATTTTCACAAAGACTTTTAAAAATTAAAGAAAAACAAAAAACGTACCGTAGGAGCTATTAATTATATTCCCTAAATTATTCACCAATTGCAAAAAGGTGTTAGAAAATGAAATTGATAAAAAGAGGATATTCGGGGTGAGGATTGAACCCGAGACCATCTAATGGAAAGCTCTACACGTAACCATTACGCTAACTCAACTCATAAGAGTTGAAGACCGAATGTTCTACACATGTTTCAGCATTTTTTTAATTGTTTTTTTTTTAAGTCTGGGAATCGAATGGAAATGCCTTCGGATGAAATGGAAGGGCATTTCCATTCGATTCGCAGACAATGCAAAGACGCTTTATTCTGCCTGTAGAGTGCTAAAATCATGCATATTTCCATTTATGGAAACTGTAAAACCAATCAGGGATGCATCTACATACAAGTCAAGTTGAAATTCATTTCCAGAAGGTGGTTGTTGTGATCATTGAACATTTTTACGAACCCATTGCTAGGTAAAAGATTCAACACTGAAAGTTTAGCCAGATGCTTTAAAGATTCTTTTTCTCTAAAAAGCGAGGTTAAAAGTTTGTGGGACACATTCGCTATTTTTAGGGTTGTAAAGTAAAATGGTAAGCGACGACAGTTCACCATTAATAGTACCTCTGAATGGCTATAACAGCAATCACAACGCAGTCACTTAAGTATAATAATAACCCCTTTCCCGAATTCGTATATTTCGCATCCTCATTTAGAAAATTCTTTTTTTTACATTATTCTGTTTCTGAAATTATAATTCCTTCCTGAAAAAATTATGATCCACTATATTAGTTTTTCTTCTGAAGTAAACAAGGTTGAAACAACAAGTTCAAAATCGCCCCGGGAGACATCATCATCATAAAAAAATCGTACAAATCTTTTGGGGATCAAACCTACAGCGACTTCACCAAAAAACCCACCACGTTACCACTGAGCCACGCCACTGATACCTGACGAAGATCATACGTTCTTCACTTGATTCATTTAAACTTTTTTGCTTTAAAGAAAAAGTCGGGAAATCAGCTGGAAACGCTTTCAAGCATTTCCAACTGATTTCCAGACAATTCAGAGAAACTTTATTCTGCCAGTAGAGTGCTGTTAGGTATATACCTGATCATGCAAATGAGAAAAGAAGGTTAAGTCTCCTACACACGTCCGGGAAGGCTCAATGTGTTACCTGGTAATTACACAGGAAGAGAAAGAAATGATAAGTTCCCTGTCCGTGTCCGGAAGGCCTCTAATAGTCACCTGATTGGGGAAAATACAAAGGATATTACACCTGGTTCGTAAGGCCAAATGTTTTTCCTCTTCTGCGACGCCTTTCTCAATTCCCTGACCACTGGATTACACCAAAAATAAAAGATTTAATTTTTCACTTCACAAGCGTGTATATTTTTTCTCTCGAGGTTAAGTTGACAAGTGACTAGGCTGTGAAGTTGGCGGCACTTCACCCTGGATAATATTCCCGCGCTTGGATAACTTTTAGTATTCCGGAATATCTCCAGGGGCGGACTCACGCTGAACAAGTGCAAACATAGAGGTTTGTATTGAGATCTATAGGTCACTATACAAACTCATTACTAGTAATGTGATGGTAATTTCAATATTTTTAAAAATTAGTGAATAGGTATGCATGATTTGGTGGAAGGTATATTTATAATAAATTTGAAATTGCAAAAGTTTTGCATGATTTCATTCATAAAGTTCATACTAACGGTGAGTTCACCATTTTTAATTTGAATACCCAAATTCATTTTTTTTTACTATGACCCATCACGCAATTGTAACAAACCAGCTATGTATAATACTAAAACAAGGTCTGAAAATAACACCCTGAAAATGCCTGCAAGTCAAGTGCTTGCGTTTACTAAATTCTTAGGTCTAAATCGAACTGCTTGAGTATGCTTGAAAAGGAATTGAATATGAGGCTGAAGAGACCGCGATTGAGATTGGGGCTCAGGGGGAGGGGGAGGATCAGTCAATGGTGATATACTTGTATGAAACTAATCCATTTACTGAGTGTCTGAGGGAGAGAAACATTTGGGTAATCATCATCACGAGGCGCGATGTTTCGCCGAGCGAAGAAAATGATTTGTCGTTTAGCGATCGCGATACTGTCACATCGCGTTTTGAAATTTCATGTGACATGTTGATTAATTTTCACCAAAAACTCTTGATGAATTCTATATCGAATACTCCATTGGATTACGTATTAAGATTTCTGAATTTATTTATATCAACATTGTTTTTCATACTGCAATTAATCATTTTGACCATCACAGACTCTGTAGCTCTCGATGAGGAATTAACGACTGTAAGAGCAAGTCTTCTGGGATATGATTCTCAATATAAAAGCAATTACATAGGGAAATGTACAATTTTTGAAAAAAATCTTGAGTAGGATTCCTTAGGAGGAAATACTCATTGATCACAATAAGAGAAAAGAAGGTTTGACACACAACTACGTGTACTATTCACAACTACGTGGACTTCTACGTATTTCAAATGCTGCCACTGTCAATGATGAAGATGCCGGATGGCATAAAAGTTAAGCCATCGATATAAGTGACTCCCAAAAGAGCGATATTTTACAACTGGACTCGGTGAATGACCTGAAGGATCAGAGAAAGAAGGCCGAATTTGGAGCTCGTGGAACAGGAGAAAATATCCAGTCCTTCGAGATTACAGACAAGAAACTCGATGAATTCACAGTGTTCTTCGATGGAACATAATTCAAAACATTCAGCTCCTTGTATTCCCTAATCTTGCTCTTCCAAGTTCACTTCGTATTTGACGTTAAATGTCCAGGCAGTCAACAAAAATATTGCAGTTTCTTCAAGCTTACTTTTTCGATATGCCGGTTCAGGAACCGGTTTCTACTATTAAAAAAAATACAAAATTTGCAAGAAAGCCTTCCACATTTGCGATTACCATTTGCGAGTTGACAGAAAAAGTCTTGAGAAATCAGCTCAATAAATAGGGAATACATGAGATTCTGAAAGAAAGTATTGAGACAGATATAATCTTACAAGTGATCAAAGAGGAAGAAGTGCCATCAGGAGGACACTTTAATCTTGTAACTGCTCGGAAGAGACAAAGGATGAACATGATTACGAGAGTCACCGCAAGTCTTGCAACATCGTCACCCACAGGACTAATGCAAAAGTCTGCCCAGAAGCTCAGAAGCAGAGGAGGATAAAGACAAGATCAAGATCAAGATCATATTGAAAAAGTGCTCTTACAAAAGACAAATAAAGTGAATGTAGAAGGCGAGAGGTGGTTTCAGAGATGTGAAGTCAGTTTGCCAGAAATGAAAGCACAAGCCAGCACAAGCAGTGTATTAGCATATTAGAGATACCACATTCACAACCTCTAGCCTATCCCAATTTTTTTTTAGATAAAATACTAAGTCTGTACATTTTCGAGGGAGTTTAAGGGGAAATGCTTTGCGAAATTGAGGATAACTATTATATTATAATAAAAGAGTGGCTAAATTGATCCTGACAGATTTAGCGGACGAAGCTCTCTGTTTCTACAACTGCTCAACAAATTAAGAGTCACTTGAAGTCTCTGATTCACTTCAGAGACGACTTCCAGGGGCGATTGTTCCACAAAATAGCCCAAGATGTTGTGAAATTTATGTGTTTTGTTTCTCATGGATCACCAAAAAATAAAAGAAAGACAGGCTAAAGCGAGTTTTTCATGGAGATGAACGATCTCCATGACAACTTAAACTCAAAGAAAAATCCTTTTCCCATAAAGAAAAATGTCTCATCAATGATCAAATTCGTTGAAACTTAGAGACGAGTTCCCAAAATTGAAAAAAATATTATAACAACACCCTGTTTTTCAGATCAACTGTACAGCATTCTAAATTTATTTAGAATGCTACCAATGCCCCAAAGCCGGACTCTACCAAGAATAGAGGGAAAAGATTTCAACAAAAATCTCTTCCTCGGCATTATTGAGTGACCGAAGAGAAACAGAAGAAATCATTGACATTGTTCAAAGATAACTTGGTTTAGAGGTTCTGGCAAATATTACGGATAATCACAAAACCAATGTCAGCATGTTCAAGACTTTTAAAGGTAAAAACTCTGACACGATTCTTGAAAACACTGCATTTCGAAACAAAAAAATCTTTCTGCTATTCGATACATTTCATTCAAATTTGATACGAATTCTTTTGCCATAATTTTTTTCTAAGAATTTATTTCATGCTAGCGGCTGAGGATGCAGCTGCCATGGACGAGGTGACTCGGGCAATGAACATTGTCCAAGGGCTGTCCGAGAGGGGTCGCCTCAAGGATATGCTGCCCATCATGGCCACGCCTACTCCTATTCCGTGGACGGATGAGGTGTACACCAGGGAGTTGAGTCAGCACTCCTCCCCAATCTTCAGACCTACCCCGACAGAGGTCATAGCTCATGCCCGAAATTTCCTTAGATTCTACGCGGGCACTTTGATGAATGAAGCCGAACTCGTCAACACGGTGAAGGCCCTATGGGCTGGGATGAAGTTCGGAGATCAATACCTCTTCAACGATCCGTCATTCATCTCTCCAGACAATCACAGAGCGGTGACCCCGATCGCCTCAATGGCCGAGCCTGACTCCTCTCGTTGGTCTTCCTAAGGACTTCCAGCCAGGCCGTAAATACAGATGTGACAGTGGAGACCGTTATAAATCAGGCCACTCACAGTGTAAACTCCTCGGATGCTACAGCCTGGTACAATGGGGTGAGGGCCCTTCTCGATGCCCCTAACCAAGCGGAGGGGGACGAAGGGAAGAGTCCGGTGCACTTCTACCTGGGATATCTTGCTATAGTCTACTGCCGTTTAGTGACTAAGAGCCCAGGCCAGGTTTCCGAATATGTGTTGAGGAGGACTTACGACCGCCTCAAGCAATTGACAGGAGTCGGGATAGAGCAACTGAAGACACTGCTAGCCTGTACAATTCCCATGTCATCCTTCTCAGCAGAGAAATTCTGCGAAACAGTGAAGAAGGGAAGTCAAAAGTACAAACAGCTTCTCCTCCCCTTGATTCAGGGATTTAGAACCTGTGACCCTTCTCATGTTGGGATATTCAAGTCAGGAGGGATTCTGTCTCTCGCGTACACCGGTTTGGGATTGTTCCACTGGTGGAACAAGGCAACAACAGCCCTTCGATGCTCCACTCTGCGTCTCATGCAGTATTTTGCCGGATCGGAGTTCGCCCGTTATGTCTCGATCATCGCTGATCTTATGGTTCTGCTGGAGAACGCCTCACGAGAAGACACATGGCCGTTTGCCAGGTTCATCACTGACGAAGCGTGGGCGGAATGCACGATTGCGGCTCACCCATATGCAGTTGCTATATGTGTAGCAATTGTGGTCAGTTCCGACCCCTCCTCTCCGATGTGGGACATCCCGTCCCTCGCCACAATCACTGACAGGGACGGGAAAGCGGCGTGCGCCTTCGCGGATAGCATTTCCGTAATCATGGCGAGATCCAAATAGAGAGTAACTATGGGGAAGCCTTCAGACTCACAGCCGCAAAGATGGAGCAAACCAATCCGGGACAGGAAAAAACTGCTATCTAAAAGTAACCGTCTACGCACAGAGCTCGCCCCACCGCACTAAGGCGACGCCAAACCCGCCCTACGTACTCTCTAGAATTTATTAGGAAAAGAACCGAAAAAGTTGGATTCAAAACAATTTTACAATATAGGTATACCTAGATGTATTGCTCATCAAGGTATGGTGAATTGTCATCTTTTGAAATTCAAGAGAGTGCAGTGGAAAGTATAAGAATTTGCTTGGGAACTCAATTAATGCGGTATTGAGGAGGAACCGGAATACATACAGCTGGGGGTATCGGGAACGAAATTAACATGGTCTGCCCGAATGTACGCTAGAGATCATTAATCTAGTTCATGAATCGACACTAGTGTAATCAGCATCGGAAACTCAGAGAGAGAAGCTCAAATTTCTCTAATGGAAAGCTTAAAATTATCATGTAGGTACCATCTCTCTGTTAGGCCCAGCTCAGTGGATAGATTAAATGGAATTAAAATTCTAACAAGAGGCGACTTACTGGGAGCACTAAACTGCCACTAAACTAAGATTAACCTGCTCCTGAGGAAGAAGAAAAGAGTAAACTGGACACAGAATGAACTATCCAAAGCGTTTACTCTTCGCTACATTAGAATGCTTACAATCACTTGACAAAGGTTGTCAAGATCCCGATGACGTCCCTAAGATGCTTGAGACGTTTGTCATACAAATTTGGTTTAAAAACTGTTCTATTCGCACTACTGTATAGTATATTCGTCTATGGTTCAGTGGGAGCAGCTTGAGAGTTAAACGTTAAAGTTTTGAATCATCCGGAGAGAATTATCAACATTGATAAGTCGGCATTCAATTTTGCTCCTAAGGGAGAATTTATATTTAATTAGACATATTTATATTGAGTCCAATCATTCAGATAAAGAAAACATTAAAACTTTCTTTACTGTCAACACTGGCTAGCTGGGAAAAAATAATCTGGTACATTTTTCAGCTTGCCAGAAAATGAAAGGAGGAGACTACCGACGATTTGTGAAATGTATTGACGTGCTAATTTCCGAATTTGAGACACGTTTCATCGAATTCAATGGGATGAGAGAGATGATAAAGACATATCCAAATTTTCCACAGGATATACCAAATTTGAACGAATTGCCACTTGAAGACAGGCAGAGTCTCATGAAGTACTTAAGCATGTTTCCATCGACATATCGCTGTGAGGCTTGATTTTCCGAGATGAAAATTGTAAAATCAAAAGTAGAGCCTGCGACAAATTCAAGGACCTACATTTGGGTAAGGAAATATTTATGAACAAAAATCGAATATTGTAATTAAAATTATATTTTCTTTTATTTCCAGAATTGCAAAAAAATGTGCTGATTTGTCTGCAGAAAGAGCAGTCCTGAAGGAGAAAATAAATGTTTTGAAAGCAGACGATTTGGATGGTGCGAATAGGAACATATGTATCTGAAAATGCCAATGTGGGCGTATAGGATGTCGAAATCGAGAGGTTCTGCAGAGAATCAGGGGCCACGATTCATTAACGAATTAGTGGGAGACGACGTGTTGAAGCAGTTTAATATTTCGGGTAGAGGCAGTAGGAAGTCAACTTACTATGTTATTACCGAGGGACAAAGTGAGTAGCTAAGACCTATTTTTTTTCTTATAAGGCATGACATACACCTACAAATACTACATAACTACCTACATAATTCGCAGGGATTGCAAATGTGGACAACGCTACCCTGGGAACACGAATTACAACTTCCCACGATAAAATCTTCAATAAGGGGAAGTACGTGTCGGTGTCTAAGAAACCCAGGATGGACAAGGTACATGTTTTACCTGAAATAATTTTCTTTAAAACTCTTATTAGGAATTTTTTCAAAGAATTTAGTACATCACACCTCCTAAGGATATATTGGACCAGGAAACCGGCTAAGGCCAAGCTCGAGAGGGGACAGGATGGTGCTGGTACTTCAACAGCCTGAGAAGCTTTTAGGTTCGCGGCAGGATCCACGAAAGGGCAACCGAAACAGTGTACGTCGTGAAGATCGGAGAATCCAAGAAGAAGGCTCATAGGGACCAATTGTAGCCCTTTATGAAGAGAGTACGGTTCGAAGCAGATCAGCAGAGATCGCCAATACAGCCAACGCCTACACTATCACCGACATCACCTGTTAGGGATAGTCATCGTGCACCACAAGGAACTTGAGACCAGCGACCAACAATCAGATAATGGCGATGTACCCAGAGAAGAGTTAGATGAAAGTAAGGGGAAACTAAACCTATAACAAATCTTCCCGGACGTACTTAATCTATCTGAAGAAAGAACTAACCGGCTCCGAAATGTAGTCGTAGTATAATAAAGGAGGAGGAACTTTAGGCCAAAATTCGTGTTTTCACTTGACACAAGAAGCTAACACTTTCGGATGCCACTCCGTTGCGATTCAGCGAAAGGATAAAAAAAGGGTTTTGTTCAAAAATTAGAGTAAGCACACAACTTACACTTTCTTCTTTCTTACCAAATGCTATTTTATTTCTTACCAAATATTTTATTCCATGTATAAAAACCGATGTGCAATAAAGCATCAAGTCAGTTCCACCCAACACTCACTGTTTTACTCTCCTCTTTGGACACGTCAATAAGAAGTCTGAAATCAAATAATAACTTGTTGGAGTATTACCTCGCAGAGAGAAATTATGATGTAGCACTACGTAACGAAACAAGGCTTAAAACTACAGACAGCAGAATTGTAAGTGGATACAAATTGTTTCTTAACAACAGAAATGATAGCTATGGGATAGTCTCCTTCCTTGCTATAGTGTGGCTCCCATACAAATTAAAAAAAAATCATACATTTTCGACTATTTCACCATTAAGTAAGATGAGGCGCTAAGCGGGTCATAATGTACGGTAGCCTTAGGCCCTTTACACACACGGGCTGAGCCGAGAGAAAGATCAGCCAGTTCATAGCCAAATCCAGTTCCTTACACACACTAAGCGCGGCTTAGCAATTGCAAATCACCACTTTTGATTGTTGTATCACAGAAATCTCCATTGATATGAACTTCTTCTTTATCTAAGAGGAAGGTATTTGCAAATTCATTTCTTAATTCACGCAGGTTTGTGTTATTTTTGGTGAATTTTGTTGCGACGTGAAAGCCGCCTCGAGACTTTTGACAGAACGCGCGACTTTTGACAGATACGAGGCGCGAAGCGCCTCGTATCCCCTATTTTCGACTTTTTATCCACTAAATCAATATTCTCAATCAATTTAATGGACCCAAGTTACTACACAAACCACTCAAACCACGCAAAGAGAGACGCGAAGCGCCTCGTATTAATAATTTTTAATCTTTTCAGCAACGTGCAAATGAGTGGTGTGTGGATCATTCGAATGACATGGAGTCAATTATAAGGCGCCGTGACGAACGGGATCTGATATATCAGAATATGAGAGATACTAATCTCTCAGAGGCTGGTAAGTGATAGTGGACAATTTGTTACGGGCAAAATATTAAATAGAATAGGGCCCAAACTCTCTCTCGAGAGAGTAATAATTTTATGATCTGGAGAAGCCAGTTTTTTTTATATCACTTTGCTTCTCCA
>CAKKOB020001910.1:0-12466 GCA_918844115.2 Phlebotomus perniciosus
CACTCCACAGTCACTCAACACCCTTCTCAGTCACGGATATTCTTAGTCCCATCGAGGAGTCGTACAGGAAGTTAGAACTTAGCGCCAATCCGCCTTCGCCTTACAGGTTCGTTTCTTTTGCCAGTAAACTTGAATTTCATTAAACTGGAATGTCAGTTGGTAACCGACTTTCTTTAAAGGCCATATAAAAATTTGAAAGTTTTCTGTTATCAAAAAATAATTTTAGTAGAAGGTAGAAATTTTTAGTTTTCAAATCTTTTATGATTATCGATTTTCTTCCAATTTGTTCGTTTGTATTGCTCGTGAGAATGTGTCAGAATTCAGGACTGCCCGGCAGGAATTTTGAATACAGAGCTATCCCAAGAAAATAATTTTAAATACAAAATAAACTGGGATTAGGGAATCCCAGCTAAAAATGACTTAGCCACGAGCTCCATTATGGGTTAGTTTGACAGAAAACACACCAACTGAAATATGGCTAACTGAAAATTAATTTTTCTAATACTTAAAGTGCAAATTAATTAATAAATCATATACCTAGGGTAGATTCTTGACTCAAGAAACGTCTGCACTTAGGGAACGGTTCAATGAAAAGTCTTGATTCTCATGTTTTAGAGTTTTGAAGAACCGCAATCTCACGATAAGATATTTGAAGCGCTAATATCAAATGAACTCCAGAATTAGAACTTTTCATTAATAAACCGTTCCCTAAGTGAAGACGTTTCCTGATTCAAAACTCCTCCCAAATAATTAAAATTAATCAATACATTTTCATTGACAAATTAATGAAATACAATTTTTTCGTAAACTCATTTTCTCTCAAATGTTTTTCTTTAAATTACCCAAAATCAATTCAGGGGAAACATTTCTTGTTTTTGAATGTACATAGCTTGTATAAATAAAGTTTTGTCAATTATAATAAAAAGAAGTTTTCTAAATTTAAGGAATATTTTCCAATAACTACCGCAAATTTGCTGGAAATAAGAAAATTGAAAATTAAACTATCATTTTGAATTACTAAACTTTTATTTTCACTTAGGTATCATTCGGTATTTATACAATATTGTAAATTGTAGTTGTTGATTTAGGTAATAAAAAATTAAAAGTTTCATAGGTTTCATAGTTGATTAATTTAATCAAATATGAAAATTTTATTAGCGTTACAGTTTATTAGGTATACGGTGACAATATTACAAAATCTCATTTTCTCACAGATTCAAAAAACTCAAATTCATTGGACTTTTAGGGAAATTTTAGCTTTTTAAAATTCAGAAAAGTTCACATTTATTTTTTAGAAGAACTCATCCCGAAATCAAATGCGCATTTTTAAATTGAAAACAGATTTTTAGCGTAAATTTTACCTGATTCTGACCAATTCTGACGCATATCTTTATTTTGAATAGATCTTTTTAATTTTTTGGAAAAGTCAAGCTAATTGAAAGTTGTCTATTTAAAAAATTTATTTATAATTTTATAGTCACGAAAAATAAGTCCGATTTATCCCTCTATTCGGCGAATTTTAAGAATCCAAAAAGTAATAAAAGTGACGTCTTGCTTGAACAATCAACAGTTCGGAAAAACTTCAAGAAACACGTTTAACGTCTAATTTGAAAGAAAATTAGGAAAACACCAAATCTGAAATATTGATAATTTCTTTATCCAAATTCCCAAAACAAATTTCGAGATGTTACATTATGAAAATTTTAAAAAATATTTTAGGAAATCAAGAATCAAAAAAGCTTCAGAATAGTAATAAGATTTTAATTTTATATCAAAGACTAAAAAAAGTAATCTTCTGATATAACTTATATTTTTTAAGAATTAGAAAATTTAAAATTTAAAATGGTTTTCTTCTGTTTGAAATTATTATATTCATAAAATTTCTGTCATTTTTTAAAATTTCGTAAAATATTTTTTTAGGTACACGATTTTAAAAACACTATAATTTTTTTTAAATCTAGGGTTATTTTAGTATTATAATTAACTGAAAATAACAACCTTATTGTTCTCCGGAGCTCAGATTGTCTCTAATTTTATTATGGAGGTCAAAGCTTAGTAGAAATGACTAATCTTTTAACTAAAATCTCTCTTTCTTTAATCCAAATTGTTCTAAAAACTTTCTCAGTATGTAGGTTAAATATAAAAGTAACAGATGTGTCTTATCGCGCAGATCCAACTCCAGCGGCAGCAGCGTCAATTCGCCGAGTGCTCTGGGGCCAAGCACGGGAATGGCCAATCCCTACGCCATGGGGCCTTTGTATCACAGTCCCGGTGTGCAGAGCTACTGCACTCCGGCGGACAATCTCTCCCTGGCCGGCCACTACACCGACATGCGGAGTTCCGCCGGCTGGTACGGCTCCACGGCCAACGATCCCCGATTCGCAAGTAAGTTAGCAAAGGAAAAAAATAAAAAAAAACTCAGGGTGTCGCTCCCTTTTGCAATCTCTGCAGAATTTCACGCGAAAATCTTCCGCTTCAGCAAACACTTAAGAAGCTCCCATTTGATCAGCACATACCGACGCTCTCTAAGCGCGCTAAAATGTTTGCCAGGATATCAATGAGATTATCCGGAATGGGTGGCATTTTTCCTAGTCACAGACGATGGATGGAGGGAAGTGTGAGCACCAATTGAATATTTATGCAAACAAATTTATTCGCTGATTCTACAACAAAAAATTACAGTCTCCACCCCTTATTTTTATGCGCGCCCCCTCTCCCCTAAAAGCTATGCTTTTTATCACGTTCCCTACGAGGTGATAATTGTTGTATCGATGTGAGATAAACATTTCAAACTTGGATGGAATTTCATTTTATTTAGACACCCACTCAAGAAATTCGATCTTTTAATTTTGCGCTGAATCGAAAAGGACTGTATAATGTGTGAAAAATTTCTTGTGTGTGCGGTTTTGATATACGGCAAAGTGGAAAGGCACGCGGTATCCCTTATTTGATGTTGATACACGCAAATGAAATCCGATCCTCAACATTCAAGTGCGTCCTCCTGCACGACCCAGGAAACTAATAAGTGTCAGAAACACTAGACTTCAATCACTGATGAATGTTTAAAGTGTTATTTGAGATAAATTTGTATCATTTCTCTGCTCAGACGTTTGCGTTGGAAGGACGATGATTTTTCCTTCTTATATTTCTCTAAGATGTGGTGCACGCCCGAAGTATATTCTTAAGCTGAAAAACTGTTGATATTCCCCTTTTGAACATTTAAAAGTAACGGAAATATCGTTATGGCGTTAAAATAAGCTCAATCTCGCTGCTGTTGACGAATTCCTGAAATTCTCTTTCACTATGTCCTTCTCGGAAAGGTCTTCTTGCGTTTGGGAACAATTAAATAATCATTAGAATTTATCTAATATTGAAATTTCTTTTTTTTCCTTTCTGCTGAATGGAATTTTTTCTGTGCTCCACCTTACGTCTCCTTCATATCAATGATTTTATTTACATACCTCTCTTTATTATTCTTTCAACGCCAGCACAAATAAGGCGAAAAAAGAAGAATGTGTGTAAAAAAAGAGAGTGGACGGAAAAAAATTAATAATCACTGGTATTGTTGGGTTAACGAGGCTTTTTGGGATCTTTCTTGGTCATAGTTTTTTTCTTGGTCTTACCACTTCTTGCTGTATTGGGAGATATTTTTCTTAAAAATGAATTTACATTCAGCCTCCTTTCAATGTGCGTGATATCGAATTAATGTGTGTATATATCCATTTTGGAGTATTTTTATTTCCATCTGTTTCTCCATGTCATTGTGTGGAAGAGAAAAATTCTTACCCAGCCATTATTTGTTTTGGTGACTCAATATTTTCTCTCTGCAAAAGATTCTTATACATATTTTAAGCATACATGAGGATGGAAATGTGATTCCACCGCATTTCACAAAAGGATATGCGGTGAACCAAGAATTTTACCGCAAGGAATTTGCCAACAAAATTACCCAAGAAATTTTCCACCAACGCAACGTGAGGCGGAAAAGTGGCAAAACGGCCAATTTGGCAAATCTAATTTTCACCCTCAAACAGAAACCCTCACTTATCGCCTGTCGCTGACACTGTCCTCTTATTCCACCATTTATTCGGGGCCAGTCACACCGTTTTATTAGTTTTACCACACACACAAAACATTGAATTATCCTCGGATCTCATCACCAGATCTGGAGGGTGAGCCTCTGTGTCAAATTGGAGGTTGTGGCTAGAATAATATTTTCTCAGCATGTTTCTCATCCTTTCAAACCACTCTTCTGGCCATTCGAGCCATAAATAGAAAATTTTACAAAGATAATATTTAAGCAGTTACGCATATTGGTACTGGAAATTCTAATTGAAATTTAAAATTTATTTTAAGAGTTGTTAAACTATTTATTGACTATCAATAGTCCAATAGATGGGGTTAGTTTATCAGTGCTAAAAAATTTTGATCATCAGTTTCTCAAAACTGTAACTGATCAGTACAAAAATGTAACAACAAAACTGAAAATTCATCTAAAACAAACGTGGGCAAATTTAAAGTTCTTGAAAATATGCATTTTTAAAAGTTTTACAAGAAAAGAACTTTATTTTGAATTCAAAATTACAAAAAGTTGTTCAAAAAATTCAAAATTTACTGCCATTTTCGTACTTTATTTTCTACTGATCGGAATTATGTCTACTAGAATTCTTACAGTTTCCAGTATTTGTGCTGGTTTTATATTTTTACTTACTATAAACCTTAAAAAAAACTGTTTGCAATTTTAACTGATTTTTTAACTGATCAATTGTTTTTCTTGCTTTTGAGTGCAAAGTAACTTAAATTTGAATATTTTTACTAACCAAACTGAATCTTTCGCAAGCTAAATAACACATTCTATTGATCCAAAACTCAGAGACTTTGATTTTCAATTAAACTAAACCTAAAGGGTCTAGTAATTTGTGCTAATCACATGCAATGGGAACTTTTGCGAGTGTACAGCTCATACAAATGCATTTATGAAAAGTGTTGTAATTAAAAAATGATAGGCTATTTGAATAGCTAATGACTTTGTCACATATTGATTTAGCAATGGCCATTCAACAGTGATAAATGCTTCATCCAAATGAAATTCCCGCGCACTTGCAATTACTTGAGAAGAGACTGAAGTATCAACACAATTTCATAAATGCATACAATCTCTTTTGCTTATATTTGCTTAGTCTCTCTCTGGCTGTGCATTTTGTGAGCAAAATTGCGTCTGTGGTGCATAAAACTACCTCAAGTCTCTGGTAAATATTTTTTCATATTCCATTGCAGAGAATGGCAGATGAAAATTCGTGTGAATTTTCTGCTCAGCATTAGATCCACATAACGGCCTTTTACTTTGCGTATATTTGCCATTTGGAAAGCTCAATATTTGATCAGGGAGTTTCGTAAATGCAATTTGCAGGCGCACTTGGCAGAAAATTCAGTGGATTTGCAAGATTTCCCATTCAATCGAGGGATGAGAAAATTCTCAAAATGCCGCGCTATGTCAACATGATATTCACTTTGAACCTTCGAAGAAGCTGTTTTGTGTCCATTTTTTGAGATGGCAATATGTGAGATTGCCCCAAAACAAACACAATTGGTCACGTATGTGGATATCTTTCTCATTTCAGGAGCATTATCTCTGTATTTTTATGAATTTCCACTTCAACGGACATTGCCCGGGCGGGTAATTTAAATTTTCGAATTGAAAATCTTCCCACGAGAAACGCCCTACGAAAAATCTCAAATAATTTTCCCCCTCCTCAGAGATTGAGTTAATTTTCACGATTGATTGCATTAATGTGATATTATTTCTTGCAGTCTCAAGACTAATGGGTGGCTCAGCGGGCGGTTCCATGGGACACGCAATGAGCAACATGGGAAGTTTGGCGGCTTGCAGTGTATCTGACTCAAAGCCAATGCAATTTCCTCTGGCACAGAGGCGAAAAAGACGAGTCCTTTTCACACAAGCACAGGTCAGTGAGCAATTTTTTTTTCTACATCTTCCATTCAATGCGGGACCCACCTATGCATAATGATTTCCTACTTTTTCCCATCTCGCCATGTCACTCCTTGAGACGAAATGGAAAAGAAAAAAAAGGTCACGAGAGCATGATTTTGATCGACAATCTCATTTTTATTCACACACATTTTCATCCCAATATCAGATGTGCCTTATATTGAACAACTCGAGAGTTTTTCGAGGATAGCAAAAGAGAGAAGTTTTTATTGAGAGAGAAAGGAAAACATATAGAGTGGAGGACAAAGGGGCATAAGGGTAATTAATTTATTGGAGGAAATATTACTTCCCTTATTTTTTCACCCTCCGTTGCCAACAAGGAAATTCTCAATGGTAACCTTAGTTACAATTCTGATGCTTATGATTGAAGAGAGAGGCTGTAATCGTTTCAGAAAGAATCAATTCAAAGGCAGAATGAGAATATGAAGATATGGAAATAACTCTACAATGAAAATAGAAACTGATGTGATGAATTAATTTGCAGAAGTTTTCAAAGACGGTTACATTTTGTTCAAAAAATAATTTTTAAGATGTTTTTATAAGGTGCAGGTCGGATCGACAAATTGAAGGTCGGATCGTTGTCCCGAAATGCCCGAAATATAATGAATTTTCAAATATTATTGGATGCTCTCCTGTCTGTTCACGAGTCAGAAGTTAGTCGATACGACCTACAGTCTACAGAAATGCAGTTTACAGAAATGCCAAATATTGTTTTAGGACTGATATTTAAGCCAAATATGAAAAGGAATTCTTGAGCCAACGATTCGATCTGCACTTACCTTAATAGGAAGTTCATAATTTCTTAATTTATTTCCATAATTTGTAACCGAAAAAAAATTAGAAAGTTAGACATAGGTATAGGAGTCTTTTTCTAGACGAGGAAAAATCGACGCAAGAATTTATTGCATGGATTGCATGATGGATTGCATGCAATGGATTACAAACACAATATTCGCTCATTATTACGATTTTTTGTCTCTTTCTAACTAATTTAATTCAAATGAGAGGAAGATACTTTTTCGCCCAGTTAATGCGTCGTATCAATAAATTCTTGCGTCAAATTCCACATCTGATAACTCTAAGAATTTTTTTTTAAATTCATAAAAATTCTATCAATTTTCCTTGTAAAATAAAAGTATTTCTTGATATGGAGAACCACTAAAACGCATATAACAGCTAAAGTTTTTTATCAAGTCATATGTCTTAAATATGCAAAACTTCTGTCTGACCCGGTAGTCGAATGAACAAGTACCGTCTGTTGAGGTGACAAAAAAGGCGTAATATTAGCAATTTATTTTGAATTAATCAAGTGAATTCATCTCTTGGATGTGTGTTTTTCCTTCATCATCTGTCCATGCTTTTTCTTCCTCTATTTATCTCCACAAAATCCGCACACACAAAAGCGTGGAATTTGTGAAGAGAAAAATAGAAGTGAAAATCATGCATCAGAATGCGATGATGGCTCGAATAATACGAATTTGTTGGTAAATGGAAGTCGTGGCGTTTTATATGGATTTGTTGTATATAGCAAACGATATAGCGACATCTCTACAATATAAATTATGACCGAAATGGTGCGCATGGTAGTCCAAAGTTGGGAATTGTCTATTTGCAGAACACTCGAAATGCCAAGTTCCAACTAATACACAAGAAATACAAATATACACTCGCATCTCTTTCGCTCACCATTTTCTTTACCTACCCATTTTATATTGTCATTCCAATTCATGCACATGAGCTTTTATACATACATCTCACAAAATTTGATTTGAATGTGCAGGAAAGACGCTCTCTGCGCTTGGAAATTCTCTCCAATGCAATTGCAATCTCTCTCAGAAATGTTTGCAAAGTGCAAGAAATTGAAATGCGTCACTGCAGATGATGACACATTGGAATAAAGTGGGCAAATAAGTCATTTTCCAATTGGATGGAAAATCAATTGGAGGACAAAGTCGTAGGCGATCCGTGTCCCAGATAACGTCGAGAATCGCGTGATCCACTTTCTATATATACAGTGGAGACGCCCGGTACCAGGCGCACCAATTGACTCCATTTCAAATTTTAATTTCACTTGGAAATTACGGTCACAGTGAGATGATGGCAAACAATATGAGGAGGTAGAAATACACGGTGATTTTGCACTGCTTTGCAAGGCAAATAGCAGAAATTTTAGCCAGAGGTATTATAGAGGTGGATTTGCGACCCCGTCGGATCAATTGGAATGGAAATGTGCAAATTTACAGAGCCAACAGGAGGGGGGGATTAAATTTGAATTTTTTCCCATTTTATCCCCAAACGAACTCATAAAAGTCAAATAAATCGCATCCATCGCATCCCAGATTTATTTATGGGGAGACGATGAAGGGCGCGCTTTTAACAAATATTCTCTGCAAAAGTTGGCAACTTTTTAAATCAATCGTTACCTACTTTTTAAGTTTTTTCTCATCTTAAATTCATTTTTAAATTGCAGGATTTGTTCGATTGCTTTTGGATTAGGAAATCTAAAATTATTGCATAAAACTTAGAGATTTCTAAATAATATTGATTTATATATATACATATTTAAACTGCCTCCTAGAATGTGTGGAATGAAGATCGAGGAAAGATTTGTCAAATAAAATCCAATCTCTGGCCACCCCAAAAATACTCCGTTTGGGTAAATATTTGCATCGCTTCGCGACGTTTGTTAATCCCCGAAAGGCCTTTTAATGGCCTCGGAAATAACACATAACATTGGATGTTTTATTTGAGCAAATATACTGGTGCGCCCTGTCTTTTGTTGCTCTCCAGCAGACAATTCCTTCTGTTTTGGGGCGACTCGGCGAGATGGTGAATTTAATTCCATCTTCAAGTGCCTTTGGAGGTGGGCGAGAAGTCTTCTCCCGCCCAAAAATAGGGAGATTCAGTTCAAAATACTATATATCCTGTCTTTGCAGGTTTATGAGCTCGAACGACGATTTAAGCAGCAGAAATATCTTTCGGCACCTGAACGGGAACACTTAGCGAGTTTGATTCATTTAACACCAACACAGGTAATAAAACTAATAAAATAAATAAAAAATATTTGTAATTATTGGTCAAGTGAGTCTCACCCTGTGTCAATTGCACATGTTTGACCTTCGTGAGGAGAGAGAAAAATGCATATTTGCCCCTATAAAGTGCATGTCCGTCAAGCGTCTCCAGCGAGTAAATATTGAACGTGTTTCATACCATCTCAGATATTTGATTGATATTATTCTTCAGACGTGGTGGAAGGGTATCGTGTCTGTGTCGTGAAAATCAAACACCATCTCCTCAATTCACTATTGATCATGCTGAAATGATCAACAAAACGTCTGTTGAACGTGGCTAACAAGGCAAATCGACAGTTGAAGCAATTAAGAATGAGTTCAGTGTGATGCCATCTCATTGAGAGATCTTTTGCTATAGAAGTTTGTGGATGATCATTCTGTTAACCGAGAGGTTTTATTAATTGTCAAGAGGTTTTTTATGTTAATGGAGGAATTTCATTCAGTATTAGAAAATATATAGAAATTCAACTAATCATGGGACACAGTATGGTCCATGTAATTCTTTGCTGTAAGTGTTGTACGAGTGAAGTTTGTTGATTTTTGATAAAACTGTTAACACTTACATGATCATTGAGATAAGGATCGCAAATTTCAAAAATTCTATGCAAAATCTTGAAAAACAAAAAGAGTTTGTTTAAAAGTTTTTTCAAATTTTAGATTTTCTTAATTTTCTAAAACAAATTACTATAATCACCAAGGGGGAGATATTATGGACAAAAAGGCCTACAACACTTCCAGCACTTCCATGTTTTGTAGAAAAGCTTCCCAAAACTTTAATTCGGAAGCTTTCAGAAGCTTTCATCCTATCAATTTCATTTTCTACACTAAAGTCTTCAAAAGCTTTTTAAGAAATCTTTCGAAAGCTTTATAAGAAAGCTTTGTAAAGTATTCTAAGCTTACTTCTAGAGCTTTTTAAGAAACCTTTCTAGAATTAACTAGAATTAAAACTTTTTAAATAAGATTCTAAAGCTTTCTAGATCTTTTAATAAAGCTTTGAAAAGCTCTCTAAAAACCTTTCTATGAAAACTTTCTTAGAAAGCTTTCTAAACCTCTTTTTAAAAAGCTTCAGAATTACTTGCCTAATCTTAGCACTTCCATTCCACTACCTAAAGCTCTCTCGCACTTCCATTCAAATGTACACCATTTCTGATCATAATATCTCCCCCTTGATAATCACTAAATATTACTTTATATTAATTTTTGAATTTTCAGAACATAAAGTTTTTTTCTTTGAACTCTGAAACTTTGAAATATTTGAATGTTCACAAAAACAAAAAAGGAAAGGATAGAAAAAATACATTTAAAACACTACAATTTTAAATTTTCAAATTTTAATCATTTCAAAAGAAATAAAAAATAAAATAGCAATCCTATGCATTTTTTAATATTTGATAAATAATCTTAGGTATACTTATTCCCTTCCACTAAATTTTCACCCTATTTTCAAAATCCTTTCTGTTTCATAATTTTTGGAATAAAAAATATGTTTTTTTTTTATAATTTCCCTCTTTCCTTCATCTCAAATGGTTTTTATCGAGTCCATCAACCATCCAGCTACACGTTGTGTTGATTAGCAATGAATTCATGAACAATTTCGTAAGAACAAAGCATCTAACCAGATGTTTGAGGACTCTTAAGTATCTGCCACACGTTCAACTGCCATTTGCTCTCTCTAAAATTTTTTTTGCATCACCCCATTTCCATTATTTATCATGCGTTATATATATATTTTTTTTAAGCAAACCTATATGAGTATCTAGCCAGGATATTTCCAACAATCCCCTCATCAATACAATTGAAAAAATTCCTGGATAACTTTCTCTCTCTTTCATCAATTTCAAACGCATATAAGAACTCGTGGGTGGACGCTCGGCATTACTTCCTGTTTGACTTGTCAACAATTGAAGACAATGACCACAAGAGTAAGAATATCCGACAGGCTAAAGTAACTCCTTCACTTTGAGAGATTTGCTGATTGCTTGCGCGATGACTTTCCACGGTGGAAAAGGGACTAACACGCGAGTCCGTTTAATAAATTTAAAGAGCACCACAAATAATAAACATCAATTTAAGTTTGATGTAATTCAGACCAAAATTATCGGATGTGAACTTGAATACTTGAATCGGCCTCTTAAAGTGTCTCAATTGGTGAATTCTTCCGGTCGCTGGACTTTCCATTCAGAGACACTCTCGCATTCAAGAAGATTCAGTGGCACAAAACGCTCAAAACAGTGAATCAATATGGCTGAGTTTGAGCCCACGCAATGAATATTGTTGGTTTTATTCACTTATTTGACTTTACTAACGACAATTTTTAATTTCAAATCTGTGGTTTTTAATTTAAAATTAATATATGAAAATTTTTCCACATTGCGAGATATTTTTAATTAAATGACACATATTTATGCAAGGATTTTAGCATAACAATTAAAAGCTTCTGTCGATGAAATAAAATCCCTTTTGTGGGTCAATTGTCAGCGATATTTTTTTAATAACTAAAATTTGAATATGACTGTTTTGAGGGTGTGAGAAATTGTAAAGGGACGCGATATCAATGCATGAAAGTGTCACGAGCAGATTTTCCCATATATGAAGCATTTTCCACCAGGACATAATATGGTGAAAATATTTTGGCACACGATGCAATTTATTTAAGCATCTCGTCACACATATTTTCCAATTATTATTTTCCATACTATTTATTTATTTACTGTGCGCCCAACACGCGGCCTGCAACTGTCTAAACGGCCAAAATTTGCCATCAATGTGAGATTTGCCGGTGGACGGGGGCAAATTATGATTGTGATGTTGACAGAAGAGATAAACGATTTATAATTTCACACATTAATCCATTGGATAAACTGTGAAAATGCCTCAATGATAATTTGGGGTGAGATTCCACCCTTGGAATCCTTTTTTTAGAGTTTGGGTTTTTTTCATCTCTTCCTTTGAGAGATCTTATTGTTCGCCTTGTTAGGATGATCCTGAAAATTTCCTCAGGGTAACATTTGGTGCGGAAGTTAGAGATTTGTCTGTCACAAGTTTTCTCGCCTCGATGGGAAAGGGTTAAGAGGGAGAAAAATGAGCCGAATCGGCTAAAATAAACTGGCAATTTTCCGACGGCCGCGATAGAAAGAATTGCACTAACAATTTTCAATGAGATTAAAATTGTTAAATTTGCAAGAAAATTAGATTTTAACCGAATGTTGAGTAATTGCAGTAATAGAGTCATTTCCTATTTGTAAAAATTTGTAAAAGGAGATCATTTCGGGAGATAAATTTGAAAATAACAAAAGATTAGAAAAAAATTGTAAATTTTTTGTATAAATTGAAAAATTTACAAACATTTAACAAAAATTTACAAATTTGTAACAACAAGTCCAAT
>CAKKOB020001911.1:0-16913 GCA_918844115.2 Phlebotomus perniciosus
TGGTAGTGTCCCTGGTTCAGCGAAGTACCGAAAAGAGAACTTCCGCTGTGGGCAGTGGCGGCACTGATGTGAGCAAGATTCAGCCAGCGGATGCAGGAGTGGACATTGAAGGTCGCAAAAAGAGACAGGCTTCCCTGCTGGGTGTTTCCCAGTTCGCGCACATTACCAGGCAGATCCTGGTTCACGCACGACGGCGGATGATTGTTTGTAATTGTATATGTTTTTATAATGAATAAAAAATATATTCAAGTCACAATTATTTCAATATGATTTCTTGTCATTTCTCAAGAAGCCGGAAGTCTATAAACATCATTAGCATCCATATAAACCCCAAAAATTGATGTTTATATTATCTGTTGATCCGACCTGCACCCTGTGTTGATCCGACCTGCAGCTGATTTTTCCCTGTTGATCCGACCTTCAATTTGTCGATCCGACCTGCTACAACGATCCGCACTGCTTTTACCTTATATTATTTTTGCTTTTTCTCAAAGTAGAATAGTTATATTATGTTACTGCGGTGATTAAATTATGGAAATAATAATATTATTATTGTTTTAAGTGGATTGCCCAAGTTAGACCGTTCCGACCGCCCAAGTTAGCCCAGCGCCTAAGTTACCCTCCTTTACTATAATATATAAGAATATCGCTTTTTTGGTCCCTTATTTTCGCCAGAGCGTTCAAGATTAAAAACTGCTCCTCATTGAAATGTGCTGATGGTGGAAAGCATTCAGGATGAGAGATTATATTACATGGAGACTTTAGCACCCCATCACGCACCCAATAATGTAATTCAACTCCACACAACCTCCCAAATCAAATGTATAAAAGCAAATTGTTCGAATATACTTGGAGATTTCCCCAGAGATATTGCGTTTAATATAAAAAGGGGTGTGAGTGGATTGGGGTGCGTGGGAAAGGGCTGGGAAAGGAAGAAGAAAAGGAAACCCACATAACCGAGGAAAATGATAAATTCTCGTGTGTTGTGGTGATACCCTATCTCTTCGCTTTCGACCCCAAACTGTGAATAAATCGGACGTGCACGCATAGAAATTGGATGGAAATTTATTGTTATATATATTTGAATTTTCGTCCAGGGGCAAGATTGTGAATTTAGTTGAAATTACTCGCCACATCAGCAATTTCTATTTTATTTTAGCCAGAGCAAAATTGATGTGCCTTATTAGAACCGATCGCCCCCTTTTTTTTCATCATGGCCATTGCATCAACCATTTTTAGAGAGGTTTAAAATAAAAGTGGTTGTGATAATAAAATTTGCGAAAATATTATCATAATATAAAAACAGAAATTCATATCGGGCATTTCTGTCCGTTGCCATTAACTCTTCGGCAGAAATGAAAATTGATATGCCCTTTGGATATTTATCTCAACAATAATTGCGAATTGTGTGTCCCTCCAGTGTCACAAAGCGCCATTAAGTATTGTATCTGTCGTTCTAAATAAATATTGCAATTCAATATGAGAAATGAAGCACAATAAAATTCTATTCTATTGCGTATACCATATCGCCAAGGGTATTTAATGCTGGTGGAGTGGTGCTTTTCCTCTCGAGTATAGAGGAATCAAAAGACACCCCGTGAAATTCTCGTTTTATTGTTTGAAGACTCTCTGTATTGTCGTCCAAGCAATTAGTCGGAGGATATGACAATATTTATTTTATTTCATTTTAATGGTTGCCCCACAACGTGTTCCCTTGCGAATGTGGAGAATTTAATTTATTGTTGGAAGTGTATTTCTATTTCTTCCCACAAATATGCTTTGTAGCATCCTCCTCCCCCCCCACCCAGTCACCCACCGGGAGAATGAACATGAAACATATAAGTTCATTTTATCTCATGTCGGGTTTAATTATCCATATTGGATGGAAGAAACATGGACGTCTGTTGATGTTGTTTGTTGGCGGAGGAAACAGGAAAACACCAAAGTCATTTCTATAAAATTTCAATGTGCGACAAAAGATGATGTAGTCCATGATAAGAGCAATTCTTTGCAAGTTCTTCCAGTGACAACTTCCGGCAAATTTCCAACCTAGCAATTTTAACACTCGTTCTCACCAAATGATTTCCTCAATAAAGAAATTTCACAACAAACTTGAAAAATAGGAAATATAACTCCTTGGCAAAGTCACTTATAACAATGCCAACTTGAGAAGTTTTAATTAAAAAATACTTTTTGTTGGAGATTTAAATAACTGACCTCTCTAGAGATCTTCCCTCTTTCGATTTATACTGTTGATTCAATAAGGAAGGAAAATGTAAGAAAATGAGCAGTAAAATTTATTTAAAGTTTCTATGTTATTCGATGAATAACAATCCGAAAGCTCATCTTCAAAAGGAAATATTGTAAGATTCTTGCATAATAATTTCATTATATCAACAGATATGGTTGTCTTTTATATTTATACATACAAGAAATTCTTCTATGTGAAAATACAGCCACATCGCTTAGCAAGGGCAAGGCACTACGAAAAATGTGGGTACAAATTTAATGAAAAGAAATTAGGAAAATAGCAATATTAACCCCTTGATTTTCACTAAATTTCTCAAACTTTCAAACAACTGTATTGAAAAAAAATCAGAGGTACATTTTAAATCCCAGTGATTTGCCCTTGGCTTCCACCGACTATTCAAATAAATCACAAAGATGTACAACCGGGACAATTCTTTCAGAAAGCCTCCGGAATCTCACTGTTTTTCTCATTTCTGAAGGAAATTATCTCTAAATCCCTCCCCTTCTGGCGGAAAAAGTTGCCTTTTTTTCCCTCTTAAGAGCACAAAAACTAAACTGTTAGTGTTACGTGTGGAGAAAGTTTTCCGGCACAGGGAGAAAAAAAAGTGTATGCAAGTATATCATCCATAAAATGTGTGTTTATATTTCAACCTGTGCCAGCAGTTACATCCACTGAGGTAATTGTTTGGAAAATAAAATTTTTGTGCATGCTTTTGCTTTCTAACTCCCAACGTCACATAGTCATATGAACATTTGCTGGGGTTGAAGAAGTGGATGGTAAGGGAAAAACCACGAGGAAAAAGGCTCGGGAATAAATTGTCTTTTATACATTGAAATTGCACTGGCTCACAAAAAGTTGTTAGGGACATCTGTTACATTCTATCCCACTATACGTTTAATACTATTTATTCTTTATTTTATGGCTCTGGCGAAGATTGCAAAAGAGAAGTGGTGGAGCATCTTCTCTTTGACTATACGGTAGAGCAAAAAGCACAGTGAAATATTCCATTGTTGTGGAGAAGTTTTCCATTCAAACACAATAAGCTCCACTTGAACTGGAAAGTTGGCCAATGAGGACGCATCTCACACCACAATTGATAGACCCTATCAATTACGCTAATGATTCCATTCACATAATCAGCCACAAGATATTCGACGAATGTGATAGAGAAGGAATTCTTGAGTGGTAATGATCCAGAAACTAAATTGTCAGAGACTAAAAGTTTTCCTATAAATATTTATTGGTGGTGAAATGTTTCCCTTTTTTGCCCGCGGCCACCAACTGTGCTTTGGGTGGAAAGTTTTCTGCCAACACTCCTCCCCAGTATTTCAATGAGAATTGATCTCTTACCCACAATGGGTCACATTGCATTCTTGGGAAGGGTGGCCAAAAACTCTGGGCAAAAAAAAGCTTGCAGTTGTTAAAGCTCCTGTAATTCCAATTACTGAGACATTTTTTGAGGTGGCTGGACTGAATGACCTCCTCAACCTCAATGTCACAATTGCTGGGAAACAATGTGACCAATTTTTGTCTGTCGATGGCTTTTTGTGGCTCTCAATTGATTCGTTTGGTGACACCGAGAAAAGAGTGAAGCCATTCATCCAGAGGAGCTCAAAATGGAGCTCCAACCATAATGAACGCCACAAAAAGTGCCTTGCAGATGATTCGGGTCCAATTGAATGGAAATTGTGGCTATTTGGGGGTGTGAATCAGCTTCAAAATCGACCAAATGACCAACAGAAGCTCCAGCATTTGAATTTGTTGAAGGATAGAAAACCATACGCGGGAGAAAACATCAGTTTAATTGGAATCAATAAATTCTTATGGTTTTCTAGTTTTTAAGTGACCAAAACTTTATTAAAAAAAAGAATTGCAACAACAAAAATAACCAATGAAAAATATTTTCCACTTAATGTCCCGCGATAAAGTTTCTTCTCCCTAAGGACTCAATAAAAATCCCCTAAATTTAGCTGAACATTGGAACAGCAGATAGAATTGACAAATTTTCAAAGTTCCAATATTTCCACAAAAAATACGAGAGAGCTGGGAAAATGGACAAAGAAAATTGAGATATAAAATTCTCGTGAGGGAAACCAAAGGAGAACAGCCAAGAGATGGGAAATCATCAAATTTATTTTATAGCTGTGTTTTCAAGATGTCCCACTGTTTTTCGCCATTTTCATACAAGATTTCCCACTGAGTCTGGACAAGCTTTTAACGAGAAGGGAAATTTGCTTGGAGGCCACACGATGGGATATTTTTCGTGAGACTCTCTGTCTTTCTCTTTCTGAGTAATAGGATAATTTGCATGCGAGACATGCAATGAAATTAGTGAAACAACTTTTAACTTTTCCTACCCTCAGAACACTATCCAAAAGGTATTCACGACAACTGCATGGGAAACTTTTTTGCAAAACTTCTCCTCCGCTCACCGTTTCTCTGAGGCGCTTTTTTGTGCTCATGCTCCTAGAATATAATGTGATGTGTAGAAGCAAATGTCAGTTAAATCTATTCGTACAACGTGGACGAATGTTATGAGAAAGAGAGTCTGGAATAAAAATGCATTCACATCCACAGGGTGGAGCTTTAAAGTTGTAAAAGCTCTGGATGATGAGCTTCTCAGACAGAGGATATCCAGTGAAATTAATCCACCCTGTAAAATCAGTGAAACGTGCAAGACATTCACTGTGAAAAATTCACGTTTCTGCTGTTTTAGTGCCTCGACGTATAGCAACTAAGAGAATTATTAAGGTGTAAGTAATGCACTTTTTTGGTCTTTGACAAAATCTAGGCCGTTATTTCAACGTTTTATATACATATCCTCCGTATGTCTCCCAAAGCTCCCAAATGTTTCTTTTTTTTCCCTCAACATCCGCTGCCAGAAGATAATTTGTGGCACCGTAAAAGAAACATGGTGAGTTAGCAAAGAACTCAACAGAACAGCTATCCCAACTCTACACTTTTTTTTCTTCTCACTAAAAAAAAAGAGAAGCAAACAAAACGAGAAGACAAGCAAAGTTGTCAGAGTTTCAATTCCTTTGAAATACTATGGATTTTTTGCCTCTCGACTTTTCCAACTCTTATTCTCATCCTTACATTCATTTACAATTCAATTACGCGGTACCTGAAGATGGGGGACAGAGTGTTCGCAATGGAATCAGTGTTTGTAAATTTGATTGCAATTGAGACACCCATTCCACCAGAGTCGATGTGATAAGTCTTTAATTATTCTGAAAGCATCTTTACGGTCACTTCGAGGCAGTGTATTATTTATAATTGTCGGGTAATGCGATAAGCCAGGGCAACTTGGGACCAATCTTCAAGTCGACATACATTTAGACCAGTGCCATAATACCTCAACGGAATACAAATGAGAATTGGGCGATCGATCGAGAAGTCAACACTATATTCTCTTCTAGAAAGTCTTGTAATAGTAAACTTAATACACGGTTGGAAATGATAAGGCAAAGGTCTTGAGGAGAATTTCCAAAAGGAAAATTGTGCACGATTTTCATTGGAGAATTTTTAATCATCTCATCTACATGATAACAAGATTCTTATTTGATAATGAAAAGTCACAATAAGAAGATCATGAAAATATTTATATATTATACATTTTTTTTTCCATGAGTACCTTCAGATTTCCAATAGATTCCAATATAAGGAATCCAGTTAACTGTTTGGTGTTGAAGTCAAAATAAAATATATGTTAGTTACTATCAGTGTATCACAAACTGACCTAATTCATCGCCCTTTATTATTATATCCTGGCATGTGTGAGGATTTTGGGGTATATATCTGTGCAAAATATTCTTGTGATGATTAACTACATAGAAAAGCGTTGAGACTCTATTCAGAGGAAATCTGAAAATACATACTTAATTAGGCCATTAATAAAACCCATTTTTCCTCACTTTACCCACTCGCTGGATAAAGAGAAAATTGATGGTTCTGTCTTAGGCTATTCATATCACACGATAAATGATCTTGACTGCTTTATTAATTAAGCTTTACCAGATACTCTACCACTACCGTTTTTGCTGATAAAAGCCGAATTAATTTCAAATGTTGCAATAGTTTTCTCTTTGAGCTTTGTACTCGTTCATTATAAAACAGGAAATTATTACCTATGTTCAACCAAAATACTAACTCATTGCAAATAATAATCTCTTTCCATGAATTCTCATAATGTTATTATTTTTGATATTTTGAAATAAATGAAAAGCTGCTTTTCATAATTCCAATTAAATTGGGAGCATTCAATTTTGTAAATTTTCCAAAACTAAACTCAACGATATTTCATGGTGTTATTCAGCATTTCACCTTTTTGGAATTGAAAACTTTCCTGCATCCAAAAGTCTGCAATATGAGATGGAAACAAATTTTTGAGAAAGTTTTTAAGTGTGTCTGTCATAATTTATTGATATTTCCTGGCGAATAAACAAATCCTCTTGTGTGTTGTTTTGAACGTTGAAACTTTCCTATATTCGAATGCAATACAATCTCGAAATAACTTTTGTTTTAAGACTAAACACCACCATGTGAGAGTTTTATCATATCTGTTGCAGTTGGGTAATATTTATGGTTTCGGTTGACTCTCACATTTTGAGAACTGGCTCTGCGCAACAAAGTTTAGGAAAAGCTCAAAAGCTCTCTGAGTATGAAACAAAAATTGAATATATGGATTATGTATTGCAAATATTTTTTAATACATATAAATCTTATTTTATTATATTTTTAAATGCCGAGAAGCTGTACATTCTCATTTATCACCATCCGCCCCTTTTGACTAGCAGCAAAATATCTCTCTCTCTCCGAGGACGATTTATGGCATTTTGCACTGATTCCCATGGCTGAGTTTAAGGGTGGATGAGATACTCTGAACACTGGTGAACCTTTTATTCTCTCTTTGCCACATTTGTGAGGAGTTGAGGAATAAAAAGTCTGCAGAAAAACGCAACAGTGTCCAATTAGGGGTACATTTACTGTGGCAGCATCTCATCGGGATTAATGTCCTCGTCTGTGTCCTCGTCGAATGTTCCCGTCTTCGGTCTCATGCCCGTCCTTGGTCTGGCAGCCATTGGGCCCAAGGGATCTGTATATAATTCACTGTGATCTGATGTTCTGCCTTGCATTTCTTCAGCGTAGTCATTAAAATTAACTGACGAAGCGGAATTGTCGCCATCTTGAGTGATGGCGGAAGTGGTGCGTCTTCCGATGGTCATGTTCAGGGATGAAACGCTACTTCCAATCCTCTTCCGGGTGTCTTTAGTCTTGGTGAGTCTCTGCAACTCGAGCTTGTATTTATCATGAAGTTGCGGATGACTGTTGTGGGTGATTCGAATTAGAGCCCTAAGGCAGTCCGCATTATCTGGAAATCTACGGTAGATGTCCTGAAAGAAGCGTAGGGCTTTCTTGTGGTGTCCAACCTTCATGCAACATCCGGCTGTTCTGATCATGTAGAAAGTGCTATTGGGATTGTTGATTATAGCCCTTTCGTAGTACGGAATAGCCCGTTCGGCCACCTGAAGTCGAATGTAGTGCGTCCCTATCCAATTGATAGTGTTCATATTGACCGGATTCACTCGATAAGACTCCAGATGGTAGTGAAAAGCCAACTGTTGGTCAGACTCTTGCTCATAGATCAAGCCAATCTTCCGGAGGATCTCATCGTCCAGAAACTGTGAGCCTAGCATCTGAAGATACAATTCCAAAGCCGCTCCCGTGTCATTAACCAACTCATATAGGTTTCCCATTTGATACATAACTTGAGGATGAACCTCATGGATACTAATTGAGCTCAATTTCCGAAAGTATCCAAGGGCTGCATCGAAATCATTGAGACGCTTGTTAACCAATCCTAGATTGTACAACGCCTCAAAAGACGTAGCATCAATCTCAACTGCCGCTTCAAACATACTTTTAGCAGTTTCATAGTCGCCACGCATCATCTCATAAACACCATTATTGATGAGCGTGGCGGGATTATAGGAATCCATCCGTCGCATTGTCTCAGCATAATTTGAAGCCATTTGTAAGTTATTCATCTGTGGAGCAAAATAACACTCACTTAATGATATAAAATTCCCGAGAGAAATGGAGCCCAAAATTGAAATTCCCCAAATTGGGGAAATGACTGCGAGACGGGCACAGTGATCTAAATCATTGTGACGAATTAAGCAATTTCACGTGATGTAGGATTGAAGTGAAATTAATGGATAAATAAAGCACATTTACTACGTGTCTGCCTGGATGTCCAGTGTGCGAGAATCTAAATGGTGCAATATACAATAAATCTCACCAAGAGATAGATGAATGTTAAATTAATGGACGCATTGATAGCCACGTTGGTTTCCCGCTTCTCAAAGTACTGCAGTGAGTCTATCGCCTGTGTTGGATCATCCTGCTTGAGGAACATTATCGCCCGATTCAAATCCAACTCTGACGCTAATGATTGATGCTTGGAATTCTTAATGGCCTCCACACACCAATTGTAACCATCATCGAATGAATCTTCAATGGCTGGCGCGATAAGATTTGCGGTCATTAGGATGGCTTTCCTCGTGAATTGTTGCTGCTTCTGTTCCCACTGTTGTAGCTCATCCGATCGAATAGTCTCGAAAATGTACTCCTGCGTTGCATTAGGCTGTCCCATGGAAATTTAAATGGAAAATTTATAACACACACACACTTCCCATTTTAGTACTTTTGTGAATTGGTAGATGAATTGGAAAATTTATATGTGATTTTTATTCCAATTGCCGTGAGATTTTATTGGCAAAGGCGAAAGGAATCGTTAGGGTTGTTATTTTCTCGTTATAGAAAGAGTAATGCGCCATAAAATATTCAGACAAAACGTTACATACATATATGTATGTAAGTATTTCAAAAAGTCTTGATAACTTAATTTCACTAGATTTTTTTAATCATATTTATTTTAAATTCTTTTAAATAATCTTGATTTCTGGATTAAATTACGCTAAATTTACACGCTAAGTCGTACACTCAAATTCGATTATTTTCAACTTCGAACTCTAAAATCCCTCTGTAATTTTCAAAAATCTCCCTGTTAAAGCCGCCAATTGCCAGGAACTAAAAAAAGGTGTTAAGTAGTGCTAAAAGATGAAAGGGAAAATTGCAAATCAACACGCGAGAAATGGAAACATTTGATTGTGGAAATATTTGGCATGGGAAAGGAGGAAAGTTACTCACGGATATGGCGTTGAGCTTCTCATCCTCATCGAACTCTGTACTGACGTCGAGCAGTAATTGGAATGCTCGTTTCATTTTGTCAACGTCGCCAAGGGCATAGTAGCAGAGCACCAAATGCATCCCGGCGCGCACATCACCCTTCTCTGACATTATAAATTCAAAACTGGTCGCCGCATCAGAGTACTGGCCCATCCTCACAAAGAGGATACCGATGTTGTGAGTGACACGTAGGCGCAGCTCTTTCTGATTAATTGGAACCTGATCCAGTGCCATCCTATACATTTTAATCGCCTTGGGAAACATACCCAATTTCACATAGATATTTCCCATGTTAATTTTCAGACGATTGGCATTTGAGAACATTTTATTTTTCGTCACCAAGTTGTATGTGTTCAGAGCTTCAACATGCATATCATTGAGGGCGTAGATGTTGGCCAAATTGAACAGCACTGAGAAGGTCAGGTCGAAGTTATGTACGTAATTGCCATTGCTCTGATCTCGCATCTGTAGGAGTTTCCGGTCCAGCGAGGAGGCCTCCTTGGCTTTGGCTAAACCTCCACGCAGATCCGCTTTAGGGCCAGTACTCAGTAGGACTGACTGTTCCAGTAGATCCTGGATCTTCTTCTCAAGTCCACGGTATTTCTCCTCAGGTGATTGGTGCTTCTTTGCATCCACAATCACGGACTTCTTGTGCTGTGCCTGATGTTCAAACGTGCGTGACGCGTCAGAGGAGTAACCAACACCTCTGACGGCTGTTGAGGGACGCGCCTTGGCTAGCTGGGCTGTTGTACCCATCCTCGATAGGGGTGTTCGGGTGCTTCGACCCAATTGACCCGTTCTCACAGGTAAACCCGTGGACAGAGGTGTCGCCACGTCATCCCCTTCTGCCGCCTCGTAATCAAACACCTTTGGCGATTCGGCGAAAAAGCCTGCGTAAATATTATCACGGACACTCATTTTGTCCAACTGGTTGCGAACTAATTAAATTGCTGGTAATCCTCTTAACACTCTGCAAATATTTCAATCACAACTTCACGGTGGAAATTTTCACTTTGTTGTGATAAACGTAATAAATGCGTTACCATGGAAAGTGTAAAATTTCCTCACGTGAAAAGGAAACGCGCATGCGGATTGTTAACCCGAAAAAAAGAGCGTGGTGAAACAAATAAACTATTAATAAAAGTAATTAAATATATTAAATAAATTTAATTAAAAAAAGCTTTGAAATGAAAACGAATTCCTCATTTTGCAACAAATTTCTTCTCAAATATTTCGCATTGATTCTTTCTAAATTTATATATAGTTCTTTCAGTTCAACAGTATTAAATAGTGAATTATTTTCCACTTTATTGGAACAGAGAGTGAAACTAAACAAGAAAGTTGGTCTGAATAAATCCGCCTCGAGCTCTTGCAATTGGAGGAATGTTCTCTGGGTTATCTAAAAGAGCGCTGCCAGCTACCAGTTGGTTTCGATGCATCCACAATTTTCTATTTGGCCATTGTTCTGTTTCGGCTGGTGGCGAAAATGGGCAGATGCCAGAGCGAATATTGGGGAAATATTAATACTCACAGTATTAAGTACTTGTGAGTCCAAAAGTGTACAAATTTGCATGTGAATTGAGAATTGAACTATAACGTCGCCCACGAGCACTATGCAAATACTGGGAAAACTTTTTACACATACATATTCCATTCACCACTCTCTGGTCCTAAATGATGAAAGTTTTTCGCTTTTCTAGTGTTTTAACGACATTCTTGGATGCATTTAAATGGGATAATAATTTTTAGTGATAGATTTTTGGAATGTTCCCAATGATAAAACTATGATATAAAAATCTTTCACCTGGGGAGCTTACCAAAGTTTGGTTGAACCTGATGGTGAAAATACACCATCCACCTTTTATACTAACTCTCGTGCAAGTTCTAGGACTTGCTCAAAAAGTCAATGTGGGTTTTTCCTCTTTTCACATTTCCATCAATTCGTATGGCGAAAACGTGACAAATGATTATTGAAAAAGTTTTTCCGTTGTTTATAGGTTTTTTCTTCGGGTGAGATGGGAAATGAATTTATGGAAATAAAAGACGAGGCGAAAGCCTTTCTGGCTCAACTTTCAAATTTCCCCGAATGCCCCAAAAATGAACATGAGCTATATACTCATGAGGAGCTGAATTTATTTTATACACTTACAATTCCAGTCAGAGTGCCTCCTAAGAGTGATGAGGGGAGAATGCTAGAAAACCAAATCTAATCACAATTCGCCTTTCATATGAACTGCAAAGCTAAAACTCTCTTTGTGAGTATTATCATGGCTCCTGGAGCTGAATAAATGTGGGTCACAGTCTTTCGATTTGTTGACATTTCGGACACACTACTTGGGGTGGCTGAATAAATAACCTGAGAGACAAGCTCACCAGCTCAAAAGGAACATTTTCTATCAACTTGCAAAATATACATACGAAGAAAATTAATAACTTCTCGTCATTTTCGAGTATATTTACCAAATATGGCAGCATATTAATAGAGAAAATTAAGAACTTTGGCAAATAATTATATGGCAGAAGTTGTAGTTTTAAAGGTTAATAAATAAGAAAGTTCCAAGAATTTTATTTGAATTATTGAATAATATCTAAATATAATATGTCAACTGAGTCCAATCAAATTAAACTACTTTGCAGACTGTTAAATGTCCAAGTCTTAAGTGACGAGCGGAGAGAGATGGATTCCTATGGAGATTATTTCAGCGCAAAAGTTTAAGTCTCTCAAGACTTGCTGACAAGCAATAAAACGTCTAGTTTTCAAAAGAGCCCCTGGAATAACTCCCCTCTATACATGGGGGAGTAAATAATGCAAGTTTTCACATTTTATATACATTGAGAAAAGGATATATTCTCAGCATGAAAAGTGCAATCTGTGCTTGCGTGGAAACTTTCGTCATGCTCATAATGGAGAGTGTCGTGCTGTGAAAGATTAACCGTGACTGGCGTTCGACTTGCCGAGGAGCTCATGGAGGAAGTGAGATTGATTAACTCCGGCAGCGGGAAGCCAACACTCGTGGCTCAAAACCAATATTTATCGCGGAAAATTTCGCAAAATTAAAACTGCCACATGCATATATCGAAAACGATAAATTCACCATGACACTATGTTCTATTTATTCTCATATATTTTAGTTGCTCGCTTTTTCACCACCATCTACTACATCAACGTTTGTGATTCTTTCCAAAACATTCACAGATAGTGCGTCTGATGGAGAAACTGGAAGAAAAATTCAATTCTTTTTCCAGATTTTTAGGTAAAATTTCCTTATGAGGCATAAAATATCGTGAATTTTGTCTATACAAAAATTGAAACTAAACATGTTTAAATGAAGATGATCCCAATCAGACCTTATTGGCGAAAGAATCACAACCTCCATAAGCTTTCAAAGGGTAATCATATGAGTTTTATGTTGAGCAAAAAAAGGCACAGCGCATTACTGTAAATTATCCATTGGATAAAAGAGGCAGTTGTGCAACATTATCATATGTTCCCTCATTTGAGGAGAGAGAGAATCTGTTCGAAAAAAAATGAGGCCCCATAAAACTGAGATAACCTCCACTGATAGCTGTGCCCTTTTTTCCCAGCTCCCATCTATTTTCACTCTATCCCAATCCGGGTAATGCATGATATTAATGCAGCAGAGATCGCACACAAAGGAGGAAATTGCAAAAAAGGTTTGAATAAATAGTGTTTCGGGAGCCTTGGGTGGCGGTATGAGATTCTGTTTGTGGAAATCTGATTTTCTTTTGCTTGTAATTTCCTGAAGCACTTTCAACTCCATCGATTCTTCGGAATTTCTCCATCCAACAGGGAATATGTTTTATTTTATACCGAGATTGTCGGATGAAACTCTAAGGCCAGAAGCTTGGCAAAGTCACCCAATCTCGATCTGAATCTAAACACATAATCCGCACAGGATAGCCCTCGAGGACATTCAAGACTTCTTCATTTTATTTATATACCAAATAGACTTAGAGGGAAATTTTTGTGACGCGTAGGAGGGAAAATTGAGAAGTAACGTCTCTAGTGAAAATATGGAAAAGATGCTGAATATAATTTTCTTACTAACATGACAGATTTCACTAGAAATATTGCGTGTCAAGAAAAGTCAAGAGACTTTCCTAATTACCCTTAACAAAAGGTCAAATTTCGGTATTGGCATTTTGGTGTATATTTAGTGATCATCTTCAGGTTGTTAAGGTAGCGATTAAAGTGATTGAATATGTGTCAAAATACTGCATAAATGATGGTCCCTCAACCACATCTTCAATCATTCGCCAAAATGTTCACCCTCCAACCCATCCTTAAACATTATTGGTGTATCAAAATCGAATTAGAGACGGTGGAAGTGAGTGGAAGATCACGTATTTGGTATTTCTCACCACAAGTGCTTCCACTCTGTTAACAATCAGTTGCATTGACCTGAGAATTTATTTCTTCAGCGGAAATTAAAACTGCGAAGCACGTCTCTTGTGTGTGCCGTACGATCTTAAAGAAATTGTCTGCTGAAATGTATTTCATTGGTATTTTATCACTGTCAAATGCAATAAACTTCCTCAAGAGATATAGACAGAGCTATATTTAAATTTTGAGATGGATGCTCTCATTTTACCTGCTAGTAATTTTAGGATATAAACTAAGTGATAATTTAGAAATCAAGAGCGAAATTTCAATCTTGAATAGTGGAATATGGTTTATATATAACACAAATTTCGTAGAACTTTAGAAAACGTTGGTACTTAATATATAAGAACCTCATTGACGAGCTTAAAATGCAGTTTGTGCCAGTAAAAGCTCTTTACATATTGTATATTTGAGCAGAAGCTCTGCATAAGAGTTTCCGCACCTTCAATTTTTCCTCTCAATTTTAGTATAGCATCATTCTAATGCAATTTCATGGAAATTTTCACTCAAGTCTTCCCTATCGTTGTTGGAGTGTGCCAAATTTTGAGAGATTTCTTCATAATGTGTAACAAGAAAGCTTGAATTTCAACATGCAATTCTGCCAAATATCCATACAAGCCTGCAGGAAAGTAACAATTGTCAATAAAAAGCAACTGTATGTAATGCAAGATAATATTGACTTAAGTTCCATTTGGCATTCATATGCAATCTGGCTGGCTGTATACGGGCAACAGAGAGCTTTTGCCGGATAGAATCTCAGACCACCTCATAATTTTCGATAGTGTCTTGTTTACGATGGCACAGTGAAATTGAAATGGAAATTTACACTTACAGCCATCCATAGATAGCCTTAGTATCTCTGTTGTTCTGATATTTTGCCTGCTGGAAGCCTTTGTCTGCACACAAAAATCGTATCCGTCTGTGATGAAAGTTACGATTATGGTATTCACAATTGGAGCTCCTGAGCTAATTAAGTCAAGAGGAGGAGCTGACTTATGGCCAATGTTCTATTTCCCAGGGATTCCATTGGAGAGGTGAGAATTTTTTTTTATAAAGCAGAAAAGAGTGATACCAGAGAATGCTTTTTACAACTAACTATCTGGGGATTCAAGGGTCAGTCATCACTGTAAGCAAATTGTTAATTATTCTGTGAAGTACAAAGAAAACTTTATGAAATTCTACAAAGTTTATGCTAGAAATTCATCATGCTATATAATTCATAAAGTTTCGGTATAAAATTTTACTAGTTTCAGTTAGAAATTTGACTGCTGTAACTTTCGTAAAGCTTCCGATAGGAATCTCACAAAGTTTCAAATGAAAATATTATTATTCATCTGATATTTACTTAAAAATTCATATCAATGAAATATAGATTAATTTTCCCCTTGAAAGTCATATTTATATAAAATACTTGAAAGTTAAAACTCGTCTTTACATCTTTACAATTATCCTGTTATTTGCTGTTAAATGCGTCAGACCACTCCTCTAATTAGGCAAGACGCGTTATAACACTTTATTATAAAATCCATAAGCCTACATACACACATCCCGACCAACGGACAAGATCATAAAAATGCTTCGGCTATAAAAATGCAATTCATTCGAGTGGCGAAGGTATTAATTAAAAGAGCTCTCTGGGTGAAATTGCGAAGAGCTCAGAGGCTATATGGCTCAAGATGTTGAAGCACGTGTCATTCAGTTGGGCCAATAAAGTTGTATATAGGACCAGAAATTCCCCCGCGGGGGGTTCTTCGTGGTGGCAAAAACAAAACCTTGGCGCCACTTTTTGGGGGTGAAATAACAATGCAAAGAAGTAAATGGGGAAAAGTTACTTTGAACGACCAAACTTTTCCTTCTCACGAACGATACACCATCGTCATTTGAGGGCTTACAAGCATAATTTTTTAATGATAACTCCTTCATAGTGACTGTTGCATGGATAGCAATTAAGTCTGCGGACTTCTCGCACCCCCAGAATCCCGATCAAGGGATTTTCTGGGCCAGATAAATTAATTAAAAGTGATGTGGCAACAAGTCAATTCACCACACTTTTCAAGCATCAGCATAAAAGTGCCATGGAGAGGCGTGTATAAGATCAAATTGAATGACCTCATCTGTGCCTCCACCAGTGACTTATTGGGGCATATATATAGTGCTGGAGGGGAGGCAGTGAAAGCTCATGATTTAATGGGATTTTTTAAGAAACGACCTCTGAGGAATTTTAATATTTCACGAGCATATTCTTCTCTCCAGCCGACGCCAGTGACTTATCGTTTCTCTTTTGCAAAATTTAAATTCCGAATACATTAGTGATTATCATTATTGAGGATGATAAGGGTGAACAAGGCGACCGAAAAGAGCTTTCTCACATCAAATGTGAATATACTGCTAATGGTTTCCCCACCAAAGCATTCACAGTACAGCCTTTTCACATGGCATGAAAAGAAAAGTGTAACTGGGGAAGTTTGGTCCAAGTGGTTTCGGATAATTAAACATAATACAAGAACATCACTTTTCCTTCCCTCTCTCACTCCCCACTTTAAATTTATATGCAATAGACGGCATTTGAGCACAAGTTCTGCATGAATAACGCAACCACATACACCCAATTTATTATCTTTTGCCGTTCGCAATGCACCCCAAAAGATTTAAGTTTTGAGTTTCTCCGCAAACTCATTTTCACACAGAATCCACTTCTGAAGGCAAAGTCCCTCCCACACAACCCACCCCCACCCCCAGGAAGACGCAGAAAAGTGAGCTCTCCGTGCAAGTAACTTGCAACTTTGCTTGGTCGATTGTCGACATTCTGCAATTATGTCGAGCTTTCATTTGCCAATTGATTTAACATAATAACGCAACTAATTCAAAGTAGAAATTGTATGAATTTCTCACAAAGTTTCTCTCAATTTTCACTCATTTCGAATGTATTAACTGCGGTTTGTGGCTCAATTGAGCACAAACTTGGGTGGGACAAGTTACTCACATTGCTCTTACCTTTGGAAGAGT
>CAKKOB020001913.1:0-16898 GCA_918844115.2 Phlebotomus perniciosus
ATGGCAATTTTTCAAAAAAATTATTATTATTTCCCAATCATTTCTCGATCAACCAGGTCAGTCGAAGATATTTTCCGATAGCGAGAAGAATTTGTTTTTAAAGTGATTGCCAAGTTTAGACTTGGCGGAGTGCCCCGACACGTTGCGTTTAGGAATGAGGGAGTTAGCGGTTTTATAAAGTCTGTTGTTTTCTTGTCGAATGGGTTTTATGACATTCAAAAGAAAATGTAATGAGTACCCACTTGACCGGTTTGAGGCTAGTAAAACCCTTGAAAAGATAGTTCTAAACTTTTGACCTTGAAAAAGTGGTCTAAAAGTGTTATACAAACTTTTTTCAGTACTACCCTAAAAGTGGTCTAAAAGTGTTGTACAAACATTTTTAGAACTGGTCTAAAAGTGGTCTAAAAATGTTATACAAACTTTTTAGTGCTGGTCTGAAAGTGGTCCATATGTGTTGGAAATTCAAAGACCTTTCAAATGAGTACCCACATGACGGGGTTAAGGCTCGAGAACAACTTTCGGCTTTAAACTGGTTTAAACCCGGATTAAGTTTAAACCGGTTTAGGATTGTAGGAAATTCAAAGACCTTTCAAATGAATACCCGCATGAGGGGGTTAAAACTCGAGAACTACTTCCGGCTTTAAACTGGTTTAAACCCGGTTTAAGTTTAAACCGGCTGAAATAGGTTTAATATTGTTGGAAATTCAAAGACCTTTCCAATGAATACCCGTATGATGGGGTTAAGAATCAAGAACGAATTCCGGATTAAAACTGGTTTAAACCCGGATTAAGTTTAAACCGGTTTAGGATTGTAGAAAATTCAAAGACCTTTCCATTGAGTACCCACATGATGAGTTTATGGCGAGTAAAACCCTTGAAAAGTGAATTTCAAACATTTGACCATGAAAAACTGTTAGACGGAATGTATGGAGGTCATTGGCATGTATGGACGAAAGGTGTGTCTAGTAAATCTACAAAACATATGTAAAAATGAAAAAAAATCGTTAGAGCCGTTTTCGAGATATACCAAAAAAACATGTTTTTATAGGGATAGGGGGGCTTTTTAGAAAAATGAATGGCCTGGTCCTGATCCCTGGGTCGACATTAGGGGGGGGGGGTCCCCCATAGACCCGAAGTCTCTATCTGCAACCGTTTGTCCTCCAGGTCAATAACAGACGGATAAACGGATAAACATTTGGATTAGAGTATTGCCATTTTTGTGTCGGGGCAATAAAATAACTTTTAAAATACGATAAAAAATCACAAAAAAGTGTTTACCTAAAGCAGGTCTAACAATTCCAATCGGATATCCACTCATCTCCTCCAAGATGAGATTCTCTGCCAGTTGTTTAGAATATGAGTAGGAATTCTGATGACCTTCGATAAAATCCTCCCCGGACTCTGCCACTCGATCCAGACTCGAGGGCGTTTCGAGGGATAGCTTTATCATCTCCCTGGGTGATCTCTTGGTCTCGTACACCTCCTCGCGGACTCTGCCCGATACGTTGGAATTGGCCAGGGCCGTGGATGAATACACGAAGGCAGATAGGTGATTGAGACTCTTGGCCAAATCGATGCAGCGCAGCGTCGTCAGCACGTTCATCTGAACGGCTTCACAGAGGCTTCGATTGAATTTGATGAGACCCGCGTTGTGATAAACCACACTCACGCACTCACGAATCTCCGCCAGAATGTCCGGACTAAGACCCAGATTCTCTGCCGTGATCTCTCCCACCACAGGCACTACCTTGGCCTTCACCTTGGCCGGCAGGTGGGCGAAGATCTCGCTTGTGAGGAGGCGCGCGAGACGCTCCTCGGGTGAGGAACCCCTCTTTTCGCGAACTAGCACATACACCCTTTGGAGATCCGGACTGGAGCTGAGGAGGCGCTCAATCAGCGCCATGCCAATAAAGCCCGTGCCTCCAGTCAAGAAGACACTCCGCTTCGCAAAGTAATCCGTAAATCTCATTAATTTGTTATCCATTGTTCTTATTCGAGAAGTATCACAGGAAATTAGCCACTATTCTTTGATACACAGGTGAGCACAGACTAAAACTTGAGTTACGAATTGAACCTCTATTTATACAGTGGTTCCCATTGGACTGGGCCAGAAAAAATAACTCGTTTGAAGAATTCGGTGGGCAAAAAAATTCAAATAGCAAAGTATCTTATTCTGTACAATATTACAAGCAAAACTCATGGGCGAAAAAGCATGTTGAGGTCGATGTTAGGGCAATAAACTATTAGACATCACTTTTCCTAGCACATTCATGTCGAAATATTACCACCTGATCTGATATCGTATGGTTTGCATTCAAACAATTAAATATAATATAATATTTCCCTGATCTTTCCCAACATTTCCTTAATATTAGGTAGCAAAACTTTTTGTTCTTTAGTTATGACGTCTTCGGTGAAACAGCAAGTGTTATTAAAATATTGAAGAGCTCAATAAAAATCTGAAAATCTTGACTTTTTGCTAACTCACTGACAAAAAAGCACTTGCGAACACTAACAGAAAAAAGATCATGATCAAGAAGCCCAATAGACAGTCCAAGGCCAGATTTTTGGTCAGTGAAACAAACACGCACAAGAGACTGTTGCCGTAATGGTGCAGACGAGACAATAAGATAATATGAAAAGTTTGTTTTCAAATTGTTGAGTTGTTTGGGAAATCTCCAAGAATACAATATTATAAATAACAATAAAGCGAAAAATTCCGAACTTTCCCTCGCCGGAAATATGCTTTTTAACAAAGAATTGTCTACTGCGCCAGAGATTTTCTTTTAGAAAGAAGGGTACTCACTTAAGGTCGATATCCATTCTCTCAATCAAGACACTTCATCATGCTTTCAACTCGGTCAATTAGACCCTAAGATGTTTTGGTTTCATAATTCTCTTTGAAATTGTGTAAACCCGAAATTAAATTGATTATCAATAATAATCATATATCACTATTTACGCACAAGATGATGCTGAGAAAAAGTAAGTGTTTTTCTAAGAGACTAATTTTAGAATCAATGGAAAATCTGATGAGTTTTATGATTAATGGCTATGCTATATATATAAATATATGCAGAAACCCAAACAAGATCTTCATTGAAAAAAAAATTAAGTGTATGTTTTGTTGTTTCCGCTGTTTAGAAGCCGGATCATTCAGAACAATAAGAGTCGTAAGCGTCGTATAAGCGTAAGATTTGGGGCTTGAGTTCGTAATCATTATTAACCATATATAAAGTCTCATATTCACACAAACAATATCACGGAATGAGCGCGCCCAGAAACAGGTTTATTAGATGTCCCAAAAAATGAAAAATATTCTTTTTGCGCCAATATGAACAGAAAATAAACTCTTCTTTTGGAACCATGAAAGAGTGCGGGATTTTGGGTGACTAATTAAATGAAACAGTGATATTAATTGAGTTTTTATCTCCTACTGGTCAACGTCCAACATAATGTTGGGTCGCTTGTTGGCTGCTTAAAGCGATTATCACACAAGGCCTCACCTCCGCGGTCCAGCGCCACAAATAATGACAAGCCATAAATGTTGTAGGACAAATTGCAATTTTGACGAATTTATTGCCCCAAAATTGAGAATTGAAGCGCTTCTCATTTAATTGGATGCGATTTCGGGTGACTATTTTTTCACATTGTCCATACTTGCGGGCCTATGGTTTATATCCTCATTCCCAATTGCAATTGTTGTACCGAATGACAAAAAAAAATTGTTCACTCTATGCCCAGTCGAGTTGTAATGAATGAAAATTCAGTGAAAATTGAGGGACGATTGGGCATTTTTCCGTTGCTGCAGAAGCTGCCCCTCTGCAACCCCCTTCTGATGCTGTTTAACACATGAGAACTGTTAATTTTATTACAACTGAATGAATAAATTATGCTCCGCATTCCCATACATCGCGCACATTTTATTATCCATTTAATGTACCATCGGACCTGGCGACATAATAACATTGTTATTGGGGGATGTTTTGCATTTGATCACCACGTGTGCCAAAAGTTTATTTGAATTTGATGAATGCAATTAGTAAAAAAGTAAATGACAATTTATGCTATCCGGACAAGACTTGCATCAATATATTCATAGTTAGGAGTTGAAGAAGAAAATGCGCGTCAATTTTCCCAATTAAAGTTCATCCCATTCATCTCACTGTCTTTCGCATGATTTTAACATTTAATTTAAAATGTACAATTTAGATGAGGCTGGCAGAAGGACACTCAAGTAAGTTGTAAATTAAATGATATCAACGACTTGTACATTTTACACTCGATGACAGGTTTATTGTCCCTCATCGCATCACTGTCGATGGTTTGATCTGAATAATGAATGCTCCAGGAGAACCTATGTTTGCCCTTCGATGGGATCTTAACCGAGAGAAGGGGACTTCTTTAAGAGTTTTATTCAACATTGAGAATAACTTGATTCTCTCATTTATAACCAGTAAGCAAATATCATTACAATTACACCGAGAATCGTACTTAAGCCTTCACTGTTGGTGAGGAGAATTAAAATGTATCTGGTAATCCATAGAATGGTTAAGTATGAAAGTGATTCCAAGCCTAAAAATCTGTAAGAAAATTAAAAAAAAAAATAAATAATTAGGACTTTTTTGAGAGCTCTGATTCTCACATGTACTGAACGGCACGATGCATCCAGGTATTGCAGCCAGTATCTCAGTAGTAGTACTTCCTAGTCCATTGGATAGTACTGGCAATTAATCGCCGCCAATCAACATTAGCAACATCAAATGAATAGTTGTCTAAATCCTGCGGATGAAGTCGATTGAGAAGCTTAGATGAATTTTCCATGACTAAACAGCAGTCTATAGTAGTGTCGAGATTATTAAAAAATTTCCCGGCCTTATACTGGAGTTGAATAATCCTTGGACCTCTATAATAAAACTCCTAATAGATTTTCTTTTTTCATTTAAATTATTATATAATATATATAACGGATTACCTCATCCACTGTGGTGAGAGATTAAACATTCGTTCAGGAATGGAGAAAATCATTGCAAAGAGTTTCAACCAAAGATAGAACATTTCGAATCTCCAGTCATTCCTGAGCTTAAGTCTCGGTAAAAGGACATAAGAGTCGCATGGATTCTTCCAAATCTCCTCGTTCAGGATTCTTCGAGCTTGTCCCCCTGTTATAGGGTTAATGTCTCGCGTATTGGATAAATGGATGATCTCCGGAAAGTTGGAAATAGGAATCTGTGAACCTAGTGATACGGTCTGGCTGAGAATTGCTCTGACCAGATAATCACAAGGAATTGCCATAAGGTATGTATCGTCGGATCCAACTACACATCGAGCTATTCCCTTAACATATCCCCTGATTAAGTTAGCAACCCCACTCTGGGAGCTGCCCAACCATCCAGGAATGCGATGGTCGTAGAAACCAAATACTGATTAAAGAATATAAAAACTTAGTCAAACTTCCAACATGTCTCACTAAAGCCCTTACCAAAAGCTGGTCTGACAATTCCTGCTGGCAATCCACTCATCTTCTCCAAGATAAGATTCTCTGCCAACTGCTTAGAATATGAGTAGGAATTTTGATGACCTTCGATAAAATCCTCCCCGGACTCTGCCACTCGATCCAGACTTGAGGGCGTTTCAAGAGCTAGCTTAATCATCTCCCTGGGAGATCTCTTGGTCTCATACACCTCCTCGCGAATTCTACCAGACACGTTAGAGTTGGCCAGGGCCGTGGATGAATACACGAAGGCAGATAGGTGATTGAGACTCTTGGCCAGTTAGACGTTGGAATTGGCCAGGGCCGTGGATGAATACACGAAGGCCGATAGGTGATTGAGACTCTTGGCCAAATCGATGCAGCGCAGCGTCGTCAGCACGTTCATCTGAACAGCTTCACAGAGGCTTCGATTGAATTTGATAAGGCCCGCGTTGTGATAAACCACACTCACGCACTCCCGGATCTCCGCCAGAGTCTCCGGACTGAGACCCAGATTCTCTGCCGTGATCTCTCCCACCACAGGAACCACCTTGGCCTTCACCTCGGCCGGCAGGTGAGCGAAGATCTCGCTTGTGAGGAGACGAGCGAGACGCTCCTCAGGTGAGATGCCCCTCTTCTCGCGAACTAGCACATAGACTCTTTGGAGATCCGGACTGGAGCTGAGGAGTCCCTCGATCAGCGCCATGCCAATAAAGCCCGTTCCTCCGGTTAGAAAGACACTCCGCCCGGCAAAGTAATCCTCAATGCGACAGAGCTTTCCGCCAATTTCCATTGTAACAGTTTTTTAGTTTTGAAAGGTTTCTAATTTAACCAATTTAACTCTTGAAAGGGTTTTAGAGAACTGTGAAAATTTAGGAAAGAAGTCAAATTTATAGAAATTTTTTTAACAATATGGTCTATGAATTGCGTAAATTTTTGAATATTTTTGTTATACACTTTAGTAAATTTACATTCGATTAAATTATAATTTTTGTATGAAAAGACCTTGAAACTTAAACATACATTTCATTAACCACTTCCTATATATTTCCATCTTAAGATATAGCAATATTGTGATCGATTGAGTAAATATAATAAGAAGGTTCATTGGCTCGCTCCAACTGGGAAATGATTTAAACTTCCGAATGCAACTTTTTTTCCCTCAGCCACGCATGCTTGACCTCATGGATTATAAATATGAATATCTGCCAATATATTATTTATAACTTCTGCTAAGACGGACATAATTTAATATTCACCAATTAATTCACCTCGTCAAAGCGTTTCGTGTCGTGTTCTCAAGTGAAATAATTGAATATTTTAGCATCATTATGAGTAATCAATTGTGATGTATTTACGAGATCTCAATGTGTGTTCTGGAATTTCTCTCCTTGGCCACATGAGGATGGCCGATTGAAGAAAAGCCCAGAAGATCATGCGAAGAGAAGGCGCAAATGCAAAAATAACTAATTTTAATTCGAAATCTCTCTCTCACTGCGCAAACACTGATATGGCTTCCAGGTAAATTATTGTCGAATAAATTTGTCTCGCTTCATTAAAAACTATAGAGAACAAATATACGATAAATCAGAGAGGAAGATGGTGGGAGTTCGGGGGTGATTGAGGATGGGCAGAGAGGAGTCTCGGCGCAGCATCTCTTCAAAAGGTCGGAAGATCATGTCTCTATGGGTGTGAAGGCAAATGCACGCAAGAAGTGATGCAAGTGTTAACGATCAAGTTCAATGGAAAAGGTGGCAAAGAGGGTGATGATGCTGCAAATCACTTGACTTTTGATGTTCTCGCGAATATTGAAATGTTCATCCACAATTAACACCTCTTTGGGTTCATTAGCCGTTCAATCTTACTGGGAAATTGCTTTAGTTTTCAAACTCAAACTCCAAATTTATTCATACAATCAATTTGTCGAGTAAAATGCAAAAATCTTCTACGAATACAACACTCCAGACCGAATAACAAGGAGGAAGTTCATACTACCAACAATTGCAGAATTGTTAATCTACCACAGAAATCAAATATTTAATTTAAACGTCATATAATATACAACAAAGTTTAAACAGAGATTCTCAAACATTGAAATAGTCTTAAAAAATATTACATTTATCAAGTTTCTTCTTTGCATTTCAGATTGAGAATCACTGATAAACCCATAGCAAAAATGTTGACTTCTTGCTGATCATGAATGTGCTTTCAATCATTTGATTTGAATATTTCGAATGGTTTTCATTTACACACCCGAAAATCATATTTATTGCTCCCCCCACTAAATCAAAATGTTGCATAATTGGTTACACATTGCAATTAAATCAATTGATGACTGGCCATTGAAAAGCGCTTAAATTGCTCCTCATGTGCCGTGATTGTTTTATTCGACGCAGAGTTCAATCTGCAATTTGTGAAGGGTATAAGAAATGCGAATGGCAATGGCAAGAAAATATTCTTGGGTGATATAAAATTTGCATTTGACTTGTTATACAAAATGTGCAGAAAACCTTCCAATGTTTCTGGCATTATTTACATATTTTAATGAGGCATTTGAGCTCTCATGGGTTTTACCTCTCCAGCTGGAGAAATTTCTGCTGACATCTAATTGGATGAGATGGAAAATGTATCAAAAACTTATTCAATCATCTCGAGAGAGCAGTTAAAGAAGCTCCTATGCAGATACTTTATGATTGCAAATATTGGGTGATTTGAATGATGCATCGGCGCGAAACTTATTCTACATCTTAATATCCCTATTATTAGTTATTTAGGACGTTTATTTGCATGACGCATACGATGATACTAAATGATGTTATTATTTGTGTGTACGCGAGCTACAAGGCACCTTAATGACCATTTAATTGCATACTTAAGGTCCTGCCTTGTTCACCTCTTTTCCCGCCCAAAAACACAAACTCGCCCGAGAGGGTGTCGAACGAGGAGCTGGCAATTAACATTGCGGTGGCTTCCCATCTCCCTGCAGCTGATTATATCCGTCATTTAGTGCTACAGCAATTAATGAGTCGCGTATGATGATGATGACGTGAATAATTTGCTGCCGGTCACTCACACACATTGGGAGGATGAATAAATAGAGACCATAGTCGTCATTAATAGCCTTTAACACTATATAGGTAATTGGACCAAATTTAGCGATTTGACCATCGATAGCACCTTTGAACTATGAAACTAAATTTTGAATAAATACCGTCACTTCCTTTATATGAACCATGAAAATTTGCATTTTTGCCAGTAACCCAAATCAAGGGGTTTATAAAGATTGACCAGCCATCGAGCTCACCTCAGTTGATATGTTTAATTTTAGCAACCAACATCTTCCGGATTACCAGTGCAAGTGAACCAAAAAATGAACAAACTCTGTCGTATTAAGGATTATTTCGCAGGGCGGAGTGTCTTATTGACCGGAGGTACGGGCTTCATTGGGATGGCGCTGATTGAGGGCCTCCTCAGCTCCAGTCCGGATCTCCAACGGGTGTACGTGTTGGTTCGTGAGAAGAGGGGAGTCTCGCCTGAGGAGCGCCTCGCGCGTCTCCTTACAAGTGAGATCTTCGACCACCTGTCGGCCGAGATGAAGACCAAGGTGGTACCTGTGGTGGGAGAGATCACGGCAGAGGATCTGGGTCTTAGTCCGGAGACTCTGGCGGAGATTCGTGAGTGTGTGAGTGTAGTTTATCACAACGCGGGCCTCATTAAGTTTAATCGCACGCTTTGCGAAGCCGTTCAGATGAATGTTCTGACGACTCTGCGCTGCATGGATCTGGCCAAGAGTCTTAACCATCTTTCGGCCTTCGTGTACTCGTCCACGGTCCTGGCCAATTCCAACGCATCGGGCAGAATCCGCGAGGAGGTGTACAAGACCAAAAGATCACCCAGAGAGATGATCAATCTGGCCCTCGAAACGCCCTCGAGTCTGGATCGGGTGGCAAAGATCAGGGAGGATTTTATCGAAGGTCATCAGAATTCCTACACATATTCTAAGCAGTTGGCAGAGAATCTAATCTTGGAGGAGATGAGTGGACTACCAGCTGGAATTATCAGACCAGCTTTAGGTAATAAATACACTTGAACGATGTTGTAACGATGAAACATTCAGTCTTGATCTTCTTTCAGTTTATGGTTTCTACGAGCATCACATTCCTGGATGGTTAGGCAATTCAAAGAGCGGTCATTGTGGTTTAATTAAAGCTCACATTAAAGGAGTTGCAAGATCTGTGTTTTTAGAAGCAGACAGTATGTGCCTATCCGTTCCCTGTGACTTCGTCGTCAAAGGTATTCTTGCTCTAACAGTTTCATTAGGAACCCGATCGGTGACACTACAAAAACCGGAAATAATCCACTTATCAAATACAAGAAGCGTTAATCCTCTAACACTTAAGGAGTTCTGTAATGTTATCAATGAGGAGTCTTGGAAGAATCCTAGCGATTCTTACGTCTTCCTACCACGATGCAAAGTCAGAGTTGGCTGGCGAGCTGATCTGTACATGATAGCGTGTTACTTCATCGCTTTAATGTTTTACATCCCAGAAAGACTATTCAACTTATCACCTAATTGGTTGAGGTAGGATCTTGATTTTAATATAAAAATATTCTTCGACTAAGGTTAAAAAAATCTCCCTCGTAGATCAATCAACATGATTTCCCTTCAGTACAAAGCAAGCAAGCACTTTGCTGGACTAAGTACTTGTATTACGGACTTACACATTGAGAAATGTCAAGAATTGTCGAGAAGCCTACATCCTGATGATCAGAAGGCCTATTCCTTCGACATTGCCAAAGTGGATTGGAACAGATTATTTGGAAGTAGTATAAGTTGGGCCAGGAAGTACTACTACAAGGATTCCTGTAGTGTCACATGGATGCACAGAGTAGTCCAAATAGGGTAGGTTGTAGGTCTATTGAAATAGGCTTTTTTTAAGTTTAACATAATTGTTTTCCAGGTGTTTAATCGTAGAAGGGATGTGGTACTTCAGCATATTCTTTGGAACTACTTTTTCGTTTCTTGTTGTTGGTTTCATCCTTCAATATAGCATATTATATGTTCTACTAACTGGTGTAGCAGTTGGAATAGGCTTGTCAGGTTTCGCCCTGTGGCTATAAATTAAGAAAATTATATGTATAATTTTATATAGTCTTTAATTAAATTTATTTTTGATCATTACCGATAAATTTGTCTTAGATATAATTCATTTCCTTTTACCTCTTCAGGTCATTCCCACGATAAAATCACTTTGAAATTCGTGTCGAATGGCAAAATGTGCGGCATTAATTGGTGTCCCAAGATGGAGATTGATAGACATTCAAATGCAAAACTGTTTATGATTTTCTTGTAATGAGAATGCTATGGAATGTTAACGCAACGTGATGGTGGTTTGAGTTCATTTTGAGAACCTGATGATTTTAATATATTTCACCGGGGCGGCCAGAGAATGACGCTGAAAATTACAAATGCGTTCAATGGACAAGTAATGCTTCGACGTGGAAGATTCTTATCGATGGACACGAAGTGACTCATCCATTTTCGAAATGTAATTCCTTTGGTGGGTGAAAGAAGAAATTTCCTCTGCAAATGATGTTTGTGAATGTTAACATTTTTGCTGGATAGAACATAGAACTAATTGGATGACCATAGAGTGCAAATGAAAGAGATTTATGCTATTGGAGAATCTTCAGAGAAATCCTCATCATCGTGATATCAAATATCCCGGACAATCCTCCAGAGTAAATAGTGTTATTTTGGTCTAAAAACGACCTCAGCAAAAGGGAATGTCGAATATTTTGTGGTGAAACCTTAAAAATTCATCAACGACCATTTCTCAATTTCCTGAAATATCCCATCAGTCGCATGCAAAATAAAATGAAAAATATAAACGTCATCATCATCATTCGGCGGGAAATTCACCCTCAAAATGAGTACCTCTCTCTGTGGTGAAGGAGGAGCAGTTGCTGAGAGACGAAAGAGAAATATAGAATCAGTTTGAGGTATAAATTGATACACAAACACCCCAAGGGAGGGACAAATCGTTGATAGAGAAGGTACATCACAAAAAATTACCTGAAAAATGACCACAAAAAACTTACACAGAAATACTTTCAAAGAAATAACATTAAAATAAAGTTAATCAAGAGGATAAGATATACAAAGCAATTCGACTGTTTTGTACACCACTAGCATTAAATGTTTCCCCCTTGAATAGATCACTTCCAAAATAAAACCAACTGAAAGGAAGATTTAGGGAAGGAGGAGAAAAATGTATGAAGAGACTCATTTCCAGTGGATCAGATAGGGTTGAAAGGTGGGAGGATATGGTGAACAAAAATGATAATAAAACTGCAGTGAAAATTGAAGTGGAAACAACAGAAAGTGGTCAAAAAACCAACCACAATCGAATATTGTGGCTTTTCGCTGTTTCACAATAATTTTTTTTCAATTCCTCGCAAATATTTAGCAATACTTAAATATTGAATAGAAATATGTTTGGAAAATAGTCCATCTTCAGGCGCAAAGATTCTCCCTTCCAATTTGAAATTATATTTAAATTCAAATATGCAACTGGCATCGGAAAATATTCCATTTAGTCCACAAACCCCACAAACCAATAATATGCGTCAAATAAAAGTAAAAAAAAAATAAATGGAAGAGATAATCAACTGGGGTATGAGAATGTGTAAATTATTAAACACTTCCTCATCATCATCATTCACACGAAAATTGTTGACAACCACAAAATAACAAAACAATGATTCATTCTAAAATATTCACCACTTTTTCATATTTTCTATTTATTTATTCACAACAAAATAAATTTTGGCTGCAATATCGAGACAAAAAATCACAAAAAAAAGCCTCCAGTGTGTATATTTTTTAACCATAAACATATACATATTGGCAGTGATTTTTTTCAGCCGTTGGGGGCCACATATACCCAAGCTCTCAGTAGGTTAAAACACTATTATGATATAGTTAAAAATTCGCATTTCAAATGTAATATGAGACTGAGGGGACGGAGGTGGGGATGTGATAGTGAATGACTGAAAAATCAAAAATGAAAAATTTAATAAATGCGGTTATCTTGTGACTTTTATTCCATTCGACAGAACGGAGATTGAAATTGTGGTTGTTTGACTATTAAATACTGTAAAATTGCAAAAATAATAAATAGAGAAATAGCCCCATTTTCATCTTGCATAACAGAAGCCTAATTTATATATGACCACTCTGTCATTTCCAGAATCAAAAACCTAAATTATTCTATCAAAATTACGGATATTAACAAGAGGTTTGACTTTCATGCTATTATATATACTAAAGATATCCCATAAAATTTTTACTCTTATCGAATTAATACTGTTCCAGTTACTTATTTGAATAAATAAAACATACAATTATATGAGGATTGTTAATGACAATGAGGAACACAAAGATACTATTATACGACGTTATCAAAAAGAGATAAGATAGCCCCTCTTTACCCCCCGTTGCTACTTAATGAAGAACACTAAGCACTAAAGTCTCTCAGTTTAATCTGAATTGCTCTGGAGTCAAGATCAAGTGAAATGACTGAAAAGTGGGAAGAAAATGAGGAAATTCATCTCTTCTGTGAGTACCTCAGGATACCCAGTGTCCACCCAAATCCCGACTATAAGCCATGTGTTGAGTTCCTGAGGCGCCAAGCCGAGTCCCTCAAAATGCAGTTCAATGTGTTTTATCCAGTCAACAAGGAAAATCCACTGGTTGTACTTTCTCTGGCGGGAAGTGACCCTTCCCTGCCTTCAATCCTCCTCAACAGCCACATGGATGTGGTGCCAGTGTTTGCCGAAGAGTGGACTCATCCCCCCTTCGCCGCCCACATAGACACCGCGGGAAGAATCATCGCGAGAGGCACTCAAGACATGAAGAGCATCGGAATGCAGTACTTGGGGGCCTTGAGGGCTCTCAAGAAATCCGGAGCTACCGTCAAGAGGACCATTCACGTGTCCTTCGTTCCAGATGAGGAGGTTGGAGGATTTCTGGGGATGAGGAAATTTGTCCATACTGAAGCTTTCCGGAAGCTCAACGTTGCCTTTTCCCTGGACGAGTCAGTTGCTAGCAAATCGGACACATTTATTCTCTTCTACGCTGAAAAGTGTCCATGGCAGGTGACCTTCAAGTGTTCAGGTCCTCCTGGCCATGGGGCGACCATGTCGGAGGACACAGCCGGTGAGAAAGTAACCTACATCCAAAACAAAATGATGGAGATGCGACGCAGGGAAATAGAGAAGCTGACCAAGAAGGGCAGTTCCTATGCCATGGCCGGAAATGGGACAAGCATCAACCTGACTAAGATGTCAGGAGGAGTTCAAGTGAATGTAGTACCACCACTCCTCAGCATCAGTTTCGACATTCGCCTGGACATCGATGTGGACCACGACGTCTTCTTCAAAACGCTTCAAGATTGGTGCGCAGAGGCAGGAGGAGGAATTGAGATGGAGTTTGAGAGGAAGGATGAGAAAGCTCCAGTCACCAAACTGGATGACAGTAATATTTTCTGGATGGCTTTCAAGTCTGCCACCGATGAGATGGGACTAAAAGTGCACCCGATGATCTGTCCAGGCTCCACAGACAGTAGCTTCCTGAGGAAAGTTGGAGTGGCTGCTCTGGGATTTTCTCCGATCATCAACACACCAATCTTACTTCACGCTCACGATGAGTTCATCTCTGCTGAGGGATACCTGAATGGCATTGAGATCTACAAAAAGATCATCTTAAAGGTAGCAAATTGTTAAGTCATCTTTTATCACTTACTGGACTATAAAAAGAAGGTGAATGTGCTGATAAAAATAAAATGGTTTATTACAAGGGGCAGATATTATGGTCAAAAAGACGTAATGTAGGTACACCACTTCCAGCACTTACACATTTTGTTGAAAAGATCCCCAAAGCTTCAATTCGAAAGCTTTAAAGAGCTTTCATTATCAATTCTATTTCCTATATAAAGCCCTTTTAAAGCTTTATAAGAGAAAGCGTTCTAGAAAAAAGAAAGCTTTTTAGAGCTTTTTAAGAAATCTTTCTAAGAAAGTCTTTTCTTTCTAAAGCTTTCTGAGAAATCATTCTAAGAAAGATTTTTCTTTCTATAGCTTTCTAAGAAAGCTTTCTGAGAAAGTTATCTAAAAAAGCTTACTGGGAAAGCTTTCCAAAGAAAGCTAGGGCTTTCTAAGTAAGCTTTGTAAATTAAAGCTTTCCAAAGATAGCTAGAGCTTTGTAAGTAAACTTTCTAAGAAAGCTTTCTATGAAAGCTTCAAGAAAATCTGCAAAAGCTCTCTATTATTTTCAAAAGCTTAACGAGAACTTCAAAAATTCTTTATAAAATCCGAAAGCTTTACAAATTTAACCACTTTTCATCAATTTTAGAAAGCTTTCAGCAAATCTAGCTTACATTTTTTCTAAGTTTAAGAACTTTAGGAACATCCTATAAAAGCTCCTGAATGTTTTCAAAAACTCTTAAGGCTCTGGAAGAACTTCCCAAAGCTCCAACTCTTCCTTAGACGCTTTCAAAATTACTAGAGTTTTCTTAGCACTTCCACTTAACTTGAAATTTTTGAGAGCTTTTACAGATTTTCCTTCAGTTTTCTTAGAAGCTCTTAGAAAAGTAAATGCTAAGATGAAAGCTCTTCAAAGCTCCCTTACGAAATGCTGGAATTGCCAAGCAATCTGCATAGTTACTTTGCACTCAATTTTTTTGCACAATTATACTTAAATTGCCCGTGATGTATAGCTCTCTCTTTACTGCAGCAACAGTGGATGGAGTCGACTGGCTTATTAATAATTCCATCGGCCAAATCGAGTCATTCATAATTGAATTTTTCACCATACCACAAATAGATGTTTAATAAAAATTGTACAACAGTGAAAAAGTTGAAGAAAGGGGAGAAAGTGGGTGGAAATGTGTGTAAATAGTGGCAGCATAAATTGGTCAAATATTTATTTAATTAACACTTGTCGTATTGATGGCCGCGACCTCTCGTTTTCCACTCAAAATGTATACGTGTTGCAGCCCTTTAAGCCACACCGCAAATTCATTTGCCAACAGCTTCGAGGGTGCCAAAAGCACTGGAGAGAATTATTGTGGTATGTTTTGACGCCTATCGAAATTGAAACCCATATTTTCAGGCTCACCCTATCTAGCCTCGTTTTGGAGAATGAATTAATCTGGGATTTTTTATTTGTTATAACATATAAATATGTAGAGAATTTCTGCACAAAATATATGCAATTCATTTTAAATCAGATAAAAGAACGTTTTCTCCGAATTCTTATCAAGCAGACGGAATTAGGGAAATTAGAAGCATTTATGACGGTTGAAATTCAAAACTTCCCAAAAGGTGTTTTATCCAACACTGTGTCTCTGCTAAAAGTGCATTCGCTAACTTTATCCAAAGACACTAAAAATTACAGTGAGGAGCAAAAGTTTTCATCAAATAAAAAATAAAAAATATTTCTTATATGAAATTGCAAAATTTATTCGCTTAACATCCACTTAAATCTACAAGAAGCTTTTAGAACGAGATCAATATATTTTCTTACATAGTCAACACACTTCTTAACGAACTTAACCTCTAAAATGGAATTGTTCGCGTTTGGATAGGCCATTCTTACAACAGAGGCAATCACAGAGGAAATTCAGAGCATAAAACTGCCCCACAGTCGCGTCACCAGGGTCTCCACATGTCGGCTGACGCATTGCCATTCTGTGCTGAGTTCTGATTGTGATCGAGGTTAGGACTAGGCTGTCTTTTCTCGTACTTTGCGCCTTCGGACGACACATCAAATGGATATGGTCGCTTCTTATTCACGTACTGAATATCTGATCTGACCTCTAGGCGCGCCCTTGCTGGCTCAGTGGTTGATGAAACCTGATGTTGCTGCAGATTTGAGGTTATGGTCGCAGAACTGCTAGGCCCTAACGGCGGTGACGCTGTGGAGTTGTGGTAGTCTGAAGAATGATGTGAATCCTCTCCGCAACTAGAGATTGATGAAACAGGACTAAGTGTAGGTGGAGGTCGTAAGACGCTGCTGAAAGCACTGCTTCTGGCATAGGCTGACCCTCCGAGATCGAGGCTGTTTGGAGCAGAAGGAGCAGGTGTGTTGAAGGGATTGGAGCCCGGGAAGAAGGATAAGTTGCTACTGTTGGGCATCACGAGCGCCAGCTCGCCCGTTGGTAGTCGAGAAGGGATCAACTGCATTCCTCCCATTTGAATGCGACCGTTATTGTTGACATCTTGTGGCAGGGGAAGAATTGACGAAGCAGATGAACTCGATCCGTGCAGAGGGATGTTAGGAAAACCAGGTAGACTAACTGATGAAGCTGGGAAATTGGGCGGTGGCGTAAGTTGTTGAATGTTCGTAACGCAGTTGTTGAGGTGA
>CAKKOB020001914.1:0-10645 GCA_918844115.2 Phlebotomus perniciosus
ATCCCAGCTTATTGTAATGGGTCACCAAAATCGAAGTCAGCCCCGAGACCCCGGACTAGGGGCGCTCCACGAATTAGGGTCCCCACATTCCGAAAATCATGTGCGCTTCAAAAAGTTTCCGGCCGTCCGTCCGTCCGTCCGTCCGTCCGGCCGGAGTACAACGGCTTATAGTTTAATAGGCAAAGAATTCTACAATTTTTTTTGGTTAATATGTTGATTTGTTTTTTCTCTTTCACTTATAACTAAATAATCAATTTTCACATAGTTCTTGACTTTCTTTTTTAATATCTGTTGTTGCTTGTGCTTATTTTCAAATCTAATATTAATGTTGTAAGTAAAAAGCATGATAATTCACGGTTGCATGCTCTCACTATTTTCATGATTTTAAAGACTGAAAGAAGAAAATTTGGTAACATAGAAATTGAAAATAATTTTCACATTCAAATGCACTTTTGAAAAAAATTTCATGAGTGGTTTTGGATGGAGAAATATTGAATCTCTTTAATACATATCAGCTATGTATTTTTTGATCTACTAAAATCTTCTTATTTTGAGACAGTTCAAAATAGAGAAATTTGAAAATCATTCCTATCGAGTCACTAAACCGTATTATTATTAACATCTTTTTTTTATTTACATGGATAAATTTAACTGGTGAAGAATAAAATTTCTTAATAACTAATATTTCATGTTAAATTACAAGAATTTATGCTTAATTTTTTTATTTTCGCAATATATTTTCCCTTTCTCTTCAACTTTTCTAACAATACAATATATGTATCCCTCTATGCTCTCTTTTAAACTCTTTTCAATTCTTTCATTTTAAACATCCTAATACATAAAATATAATTGTAATATAGTTTTCAAGATTGGATGAGTTTGTGTTAAGTTTTTCTTTAAATGCGATAAAAATAGACCTTTAGAAGAATAACAACAACAGAGTGAAGTTCATTCTTTTATGGTTCATTTATATTTGTCTTCACTTGTCATAAAGAGACCTTGCAAATAGATAATAATAGCTTTTATGAATCAACAGTTTAATTTGTAAAGTAAATTGTTCTGCAGACTTAACATAAATCTGTCACTCGCAAGCTAAAAATCTCAATATCCTTTTTGTTTTTAAAGTGTAGGTACCATGTATTTTTTTAAACTCATTTCTAGTGCAAAAAATTTAATAAATATATTGCCTGGAAGCACAGAGTTTAGCAAAATTTTTTCTCATCTTCGTCGTTCGCAAACTTTTTTCTTAATTAAAAATGATATGTGGAAATCTTATTTTGTGCTGTCACAATTTTATAATGGTTTTGAAAAGGATAAAAAAATTCTAATTGAATTGTTATATTTATATAATAATTTTGTTGTATATATGTTGTGAGACACATTTCTCATTTAACTATTGCATATGAAATAAACTTTTTTAATTATACCAAAAAAGGAATCTTTCTCTTATGGATTTTTGACAGCAGTAAACAAAAATTTTTCCTTTAATGTAATTTTTGTGTGTTATGTATAATGAATGTCTCCTTCAAATATTGCCGTTTCAATTTCAATAAAATTTTTGATGATCATATTTTAAATAATTTTTATAAATAATTTACATTTCTCTTGTTCAGGTGCTTTTTTTCAATAATCCTTGCCATTACTCAAAGTTCATTTACATTTTTTTGGCCATTCCATTTTTCCCTCCATCGAATTTTTGAATAAATAAAATCCAATTTTGATGCAAATCATATTTGATTGTCGAATGAATAAAGAAAAAAATCAATAATATCTTCCCTCTTGTTATTCCAGACATTCGCATATGTAACGGAAGTGTGTGAGGCAGAGGAGAGCATGAAAAGTTTTGGTAAAAGTTTGAAGATTATTTTCCAGTTCAATTACAGAGTCATTGCACAGAGTACACTATTTATATGGAACAATTCAATTTTGTAAATGCAATTTTCATGAGAAAGAATAAACTTAACTAATCTGAATTCAAGCACAACTTTTATACTCAATTGGTTTATAGGCCAAGAAGTTCAGAATCTGTTCAGATTGTTACGCAGTCATACAGATCATACAAACTTACAACATTATTATGTAAATATTTTTATATTCACTAGTTGAATTGATTATATTCGAATGAGTAAATGCAAAAACTCATAATTTTAAAAGCAAATGAATTATTGGCAAACTTCAAAGTCAGAATTAATGCACGATTGAACTCAAAAATGCTCGATTGAATCTGGGAATTATTTGTATTGGGAATTATTTCCAGTTTATATTCATGGTTCATTCTTTTATTTACCAATTTGCATTTTATATATAAGACAGAGTGTGCATATGTGAATTGGCCAAATCACCCCCAAATTTGTGTGTGTGGGTATAAGGCAAATTCGCATTAAAACTTACACTGTTTAAAAATTAAATTGATACCAGTTTTATTAAAAAAAAATAAGTAAATTTGAAGGTTTTACGACAATAAAACAAGTATTTCTTGATTTAATACAGTTTGGCATTCTGAAAACGAATACTTTTCAGGTTCAATCGATTTTGTAAGAATTTTCCCTTGTGGATGAAATGAAATTCTAGAATTTTAGCAAACTCGATTTGTTTTTTTTTTTTAATATTACGCCGGCTTTACTATAAGTTAAGCAGAAAGCTCGGTGAGTACACAATAAAATCATTTTCCAATGCTACAGCACCCCATTTCTCATCAATTGGGTACTTTAACCCCTTATCCTGCCTTATGAAAGATTTTAGATTTTCTTTCTCTATTACTTATTTTATCAGAAATCCTGCATAAAATAAAAAGTCTGGTTTTATTGTATAAGTTGTGTGCCATGTAACCGGTTAGTTGTAAAACTGAATCCATTCTAGATATGATTATTTTTGTCGAAATCTATCAAAAAATAATAATTAATTAATGTTCCAAAGGGAAATATGATATTAGGAAATTGTTTCTTACTCAATGTTAAAAATATTGCATGAAAGTTTTATGAAAAGTCTGCAAAATTCAATTTTATATCAAAAATTTGATATTACTTTGTGACTTTTAATATGCTTAAAAAATATTTTTTTTGGAAATTGTTCAAAATAGATTTAGGACAATATCTTTCTTTCTTTTGTAATTTTTGTCATGGAAATTGTACACAACAGTAAATTTCGCTTTATACTCTCCCATATTCACTTGACGTCATTTGATTTAAATTAAATTTCTAATAAAATATTTCTTAAATGGTATCAACTCTTAATAAAATTACATACAAGTTCAACATGTCTGTCTATTGATGAGAATGTTTTTTTGCGTTTTGTAAATAATGCCTAGCGCACAATAGAAGTTAGTGCAAAGTTGTTTGCACAAAACCTCTCACTCTCTCTCTCGTAAGACACCACGAGAGAGAGATTGAGAGGTTTTGAGCGAAAAACTTTGCACTAACTTCTATTGAGCGGGGCAGAAGTTAAATTTTCTGTAGATCTATATTTAAGATACCTATTTCAAAGAATGGCATAAACTTAATAGTTTTTTTTAATCATTTTGATATTAACACTTAGCATTTTTTTCTTGAATCTCTGATGTCTTCGATCCGTAATCTTTCAGTAAATATATTTTGCTGTATTCTTTTTTTGATATTTCTCCATATTAACTTAACTTTAATTAATTTCACCTAAATTAATGTTGGAATATCACTAGGAAATAAAACTACGGACTATTGCCTCCGAATAATGATCTGAATTCGTCACTTTTTGGCCTCGGTAAGCTAAGTTTCAGGTTCTCAGTGAGATTTTGGAGACTCTGCTCTGATCCACTATTTTGTGCCATGTCATCACTGCCGTATATCATGTCATATTAATGAACAATATATTATTCATTATGGTATCATAGTAGGGTACTTGAGAAATTCACACTACATATTTGGATGTAAGAAGGAAGTGCCATTGCCATTACCTCATATTATTTACATGTTCCGCTTCTGCTGCTAAAGCATTCACAACTGCACTAATTGTTTTTGATTCCGTATTTAAGCTATTCGGTTCATCACGCTGCGCCATTATGTTAGGATTTTTTCCAATTTTGTTCAATCTGCGAATTAGGAAAAGGGAAAGAATTATAAAAACAAATATATATGTATGTGAAATATTCAAAAGAATATTTTGCATATTTAGATTTAGGTAATCTTTGTTTCCGTGTGGTTAGGAAGTATATTTTATGAAATTCAAGATCTAAATTAAGCACGTTCAAAAAGGACAGATGATTAAATTCTGTGGGTCTTTGAAGAAGATTAGTTTTTTCATACCTTTCCGCAGCCACTGTTTCCATCGTTTTTCTCATAAGAGGATATTGGTCGAGAACACAATTAAAATGGTCTACACTTAGTGAAAATAAATTGCAGTACGTCTCTGCACGAACACTTGCCACACGTCTTGCATTTGTCAGCAGGCAAATCTCGCCAAAGTAAGATCCATCCGATAGTGAAGTTGCCACCTGAAATTTGTCAAGCGAAAGAACAAGATAAAAGATAATCACTTGTGGGTTACAAGAAAAAGAAAAGAAAAATCACGAGAGAAAAACTTTCAAGTGAAATTTCGTCAGTGATTGAAAACTTTTATATTGTCACACATTGAAAGTTGTATATAAAAGAAAAAACAAGAACGGTAAAAGAAGTAAAAACTTTATGGAAATTCGTGTGGTTGAGAACTTACTTCACCATTCGCCATGACAATGTCGACAACACCTTCCTGGATAAAGTACATTTTCGTCCCGATTGTACCTTCTTTAATGATAATATCACCTAGAAAAAAGTTACGAACACACTTTTGTAGTGAAAAAGAGTAGAAACTTTGCTGCAGACTTTTATTTCTGCTATTGAGCTTTCATTTTTTGAATGATTCAATTAGAACAGTTGAATGAGGAAAAAAAATGAAGAAAAAAATACCTATATTGTGAACCAATCGAGGAAAATTAATTCCCCCATCCCAACACATTTTCTTATTATAGCAGACTAAACAGGGTGAAATACGTTGGATATTGTCACAGGAAACATCATTGAAAGGTTCCTCCCAATTAGTTCACACAATAAATAGGAAAAGATTTTTCTTCCTCTTATGTAAGTATATATACCAACACTATGTGTGTGTATATATAGGACTTCTAAGTAGAATATTTACCTGGTTGGAATACTTCGTACTTTAACTTTGTTACAACATCTGATACGAAATTTGCATCAGCATTAGCGAAAAAAGGCACTGAAGCAACCAAAGATCTGTAAATTATTTTCAATATCACAGACATTATTTTTTATTCATCTAAAATTATATCCAACTGTGTTCACATATTACAAAATATTTTAAACATTTAAACATAGTCATTAGGTATGTAGATACCTTAATTGTGATATTTTTAACTAGGTATGCATATTATATTATTAAAATACGATATTGTCATAATAAAATATTTTATTATATGCGAACTCAGTTTAGTAAAAAAGATATATAGAAATATATTATATAATGTATATATCATGAAATCATTAAAATATATATATTTTATATGAATGAATTCAAACCTACTGTTAATTCCTAACATGATTTATTAAATGAAAAAGAAAACCTTTGTTCGCTTTGTTGCATTTAATAAATAATAAAAAATAAAAATATGTATAAAACTAATCATTGTGATCATTTAAAGAAATATACCATATTTTTTCTGCAAACACAGATAAACGCTTTTCATTATAGTCAGATGATTTTGAAAAAAAGGATTGTTAAAAAAAAGTATATTTGTGCAAGAGATTGACAGAGAAGAAGACATATACACGTTGAAAAGAAGAAATATCGACAGTCAAGAGTAAAAGTAATGTCAATAAATTTAGAAACGAGAAGAGATGATAGGTACATTATATAAAGAGACAGAACCGATATTTATATATATTAGCATATTTAAGTATTCGAAACATTTCTCAACCCTTTAAAAGCAATGAGAGAGAGAGAAAAAAAGAAAATTCAAAGTCTTACGAATTGATGCTTTCATGTCAAATGTCAAATTTCACATGGAATTTATGTATTTAGATAAATAACAGGAAGTATGAGGTAACAAAATGATCAAATTTTAGCATCATAGTTAAACAATTTCAACATTATGGAATTGTATTTTAAAAGAATCACATTACATATTTCTCACAAATATTATAGGTATTAGCTGGGATTCCCTAATCCCAGCTTATTTTATGATAAATGCAATACAAATCAAGTTGCAATTCAGATTTTCATTATTGTTGCATGAATTTGCAAAAAAAAAACAAGATAAAATTGTAATTCTTTCCAAATGAAAACTTTACATAATGAACTCATCACTTATTATAATAATAAATAATTGAGTAATATTTATATGCCATGTGCTGTGCAACATCAATTTTTTTTATTTATAGAGTTTTTAAACCAGCGCATGATTCATTCATTTTCTCATTCGTTTCTTTTCGAAACGAGAAAATCAAACTGTTATGTTTATTTCATCTTGGGTAAAGGTTAAAATTTTATAAATGAAGATTTAAAGTCAATTCTATCTCACTATATATATATATATATATATATATCCATTATTACAAGCAAATATAAAAAAAATCATGATACAAAACAGGAAAGTTACATAATTTATAGAAAGGTATATTTTGACTTGTGCAATTTTTTAACCATGTGAAAAAATGTGATAACAATAAAAAATGATAAAGAATTCGGTAACAAATTGATTACCTACTCAATTGAAAAAAAAATAATGAAAAATAAATTAGATTATAAAAAGTATATGGCAGATTTTAAAGAAGGTGAGATAGAAAATAATTTTTTTCATGGGGTAAAAACTTACTTTTCACGGAGATAATTTTCTTTTCAACAATATAATACACATTCATAAAATAGAAATCATATGACAATAATGCATGATGGTTGATGGATTTGGGCTTTATTGATTTAAATATTGCCACATAAAAGATTAGTTAATATAAATTGCTTCAATGTGGTAAATCAATAAGAGCACCTATTCTTTTAAGTTCGTGCATATGCTGATTTTCTCGGTCTTATTCAACAATTTTAGATTTTAATGTGAGACAAATTTTCATTCAATTTCTGTGTTTGCGTGTCAAAGGTGTCATGATAAAGGCTAAAAGGGGTCCATTGTAAATCATTCTCTTTTTCAAATCTCTTGTAAAATGGGAAACATAAATACACTCACATGTTTGGAAAATTCACCAGGTAAAAAATAATAAAACATTCCATTTTTTTCTCTTTATTTCTAATGCGAGATTTGAGTAAAAAGCTATAAAATATCTCCGGCCTGAAGTCAGGAAAATGAAGGAAAACAGATTTCAAAAAATTCAAATGTGGAGCAATAATTCCCTCATTGTATGTACAATATAACACATTTTTTCCACTTCCGGTGCAAAAAAAAACGTTTACCGCAACAATCCTAATTATTGCTCGGTGTTACTTATGTAGTATAACGATAACGAAGGGGGTTGTGTTTTAGTAATTTTTCTGTTGTTGGCACATTTTTTGGAGAGTGTATCTTAGCTTTGAACAATGAGGGAGTGCTGAAGAGGCCAAACAATGTAGACTTACACAAATTACACTCAGCATACAAAACAACATGGTTTGAGAGTACAACATAAGTGAGGAGGATGCTCAAGAAGTAGGAGGAGATGAATGAAACTGTTGGAATTTATTCTTCCGGAAAGTTGATGGGTGTTGAGTATTAAACATTAAGTGGATAGATTGATGTGATAGGGCACGTTTTTTTTTTATTCTTTCCCTCATAAACACGCACATCAACACAGAAGAATCAAGATGTAGGCCTTAGACTGACCTCGTGTTGGATAAAAATACTTAAAATATACTAGTAAAAATTAAAAATAACGTTTGAGTAAGAGGAAGTGTAAAATAATATGAAAGAAATTCTTGTGTGTTTCCCAAAAAGTTTATACCTAAACATTCATTATATATATCATTTTGATATAATATAATGAATAAAAATGTATTTTTCTGAATTTTGCATGTAAACATGCAAGTAAACATCTTACCAAAAATTTAAATAGGTAATAATAATAAAAAAAATTGTCTAAATAAACCATATACAGATTAGTATAGTATTAAGTATAAGTACAAATAAACCTGATAACGTTATAAGGTGTATGTATACTTGTGTTCGTGCTTAATTTATGGAATACTTAATGTTCCAATGTGTGTAAAATTGCATTGCATTGGGTAGGTATAAGAGAGCCCAAACCACTTCGATCGACATCTCCTATAGGACAAACTCTTAATGTTTTTCATACAATAGGTCGTACAGACCGCGATGAAGAAGTCCTTTTTCCTTCAAGGATATTCTATCGACACAATAAATATTACACTACACCACTACACTCATACTCATTCCTCTTCATTCACCGAGAATTCTCTCATCGGAAAGAAAGGAAATTGTGAGGAATATCTAAGGACGCGTAATGAATCATCGGGAAATTCTACCTCGATTAAGCTTTGTGGAGATTTGACTGGAGCTTCCAGGAAACATAGTGTGGGTGACGTTGCTATAAGAAGTGTGAGGGGTAGACGGTGAGAAAATTCAATATTTATTAGGTTTGAGGAGAAGAAAAACATTGTGAAAAGGGCGAACTTTGGAGTTTGGGGTGTTTTCATGGAAGGCTCGTCGCAAGTCAAACATCTCTAAGATGAGAATGATGATGTTGTGCCGTACACAATAGCAGTAATGAGGGACACATGACGCTATATCGTCTGTGTTAGATGGAGAAAATCTCGAACGAGTATAAGAAATTTACTTCGGCTAGTAAGAAATATCTTAAATATTGTGCTGAATAATGGGGAAATTAATAAGGGATCACATTTCTTTCTACCCATTCAACACTAATATTATTAATCAATTCAAACTATCTCCTTCTCAATGTCTATTCAGAAAGAAAAGAAGGAAGGAAATGCTCAATATTTTATGAGTACTTCAGCTAGAGTGGAGAGAGTGATTGGAGGAAGAAAAACATCTTTTCATAAAAAAGGAATGATGGAGAGTGAAGATAATTTTTCACCATTTAGCTTATATATTATATTACATTATATAACCCTCATTAAGTTTGCTGAAGGATGAAAATCCCTTTTCCGTTTTCTTCCCTCAATCATATTGCAAATTCAAAATAAATTTCACAACATCAATCAATGAAATACATACATATTTTCTAATTTTACACTCCATAAAAAAGATGGTTAATAAACATGTATGTTCTGTATGTTGAATGAAAGGGAAATTTAAAAAAGAATGCCTCATTCCCTTATACTGTAATGGCCCAATATTCATAGCTTTACGAGGCGCTTCGCGCCTCTCTTTGCGTGGTTTGTGTGATGAATTAGATCTCTTAAATTGATTTTGCTGATAAAAAGTCGAAAATATGGGAACTTTGTATGGAAAGTACCAAAAGAAGGTGGAGGGGGCTATCACATATAATGTAAAGTTACAGGGTACATTATTCCAATCAACCCCACCATACATTGTGAGTCGCTAACGCTTCATTTCAGTGATGAAAGCGTCGAAAATGCCCGAAAAATGGGTCAATTTGTATGGGAGGTACCAATAGGGGACACCAGGGAAGTTTCTCTAGGGATGATACCACCTTTATCATCCCCGCCATACATTGCAACCTGTAGCGCTTCATCTTAGTGGTCAAAAAGTCAAAAATGTCAAAAAAAAGTGGTAAATTCGTATGGAAGGTACTAGATAAGGGAGGCGGGGAGAGTTTTTATATAGCTATGTGCCAACCTGAGGTGCTCTCAGACAGACAAACATTTTGGAGATGGGTATTTTCGGACTCCTGGAGTCACGTCCGGTCGAGATTTAATGGTTTGGGGGTGATTAGGCCAATTCAGATATGCACACTTTGCTTTATGTAATAGGATAGGATAGTACATACATTTGTATATATTACATAATACTTCGCTTAGGTTTAGGTACATGGCATTTTCAAAATTGGATAAATCAATTTGCAATTTCCGAGAAAATTTGTTACATTATGGCATTTATAAGAGTTGGTTCATATTATAAGTATGACAGGTTTATGATAGGTTTCAGGACAGACATTACATTGCCAAGTCTAAATTCGTGAAAATTGGGCATTTAATGATAAATTGACTATACATTTTGTCATCGTCGATATTGTCCTAATCGTCCTAATGCTGTGGAGTATTTATTTATTTTTTATAAAAATTAGGTTCTACCTAATTGAAATAAATTTGCTTTAAAATATAATATAGTATGTAGAAGTAGTTTGCTTAAATACCCCGATCACAGTAATTTTTGTCTAAAAAGCAGTTTTTCTTGCTAATAAAGTATGAGGGAGATCCGTAAGAACTAAATAAATTAAGGCTAGCTAAGGTAAACGCAGTGCGTACCGACAGTGAAGCTCGTACCGACACATACATAGATTCGCTAAGAAAATAATACATCAGTCGGTACGAGCTTCACTGTCGGTATGCACTGCGTTTACCTTATATACTTGGGTAGAAACTCAAATTTCTCATAAAATCCAGGATTCTTAAAATATCATAGATTTAAAAGAAATAATTAAGCAGAAAATCATACCTACTATAAATACAACATAAATGATTTTCCCAC
>CAKKOB020001916.1:0-16867 GCA_918844115.2 Phlebotomus perniciosus
GAATACCCACATGATGGGGTTAAAACTCGAGAACAACTTCCGATTTGGATTGTAGGAAATTCGAAAACCTTTCTAATGAGTACGCATATAATGGGTTTAGGGCGAGTAAAACTCTTGACAAGAAATTTTCAAACATTTGACCTTGAAAAACCGTTAGACGGAATGTATGGAAGTCATTGGCATGTATGAACGAAAAGTGTATACCAAAAAACATGTTTTTATAGGGGATAGGGGGGCTTTTTAGAAAAATGAAGGGCCTGATCCTAATCCCAGGGTCAACTTTACGAAGACCCGAAGTCTCTATCTGCAACCGTTTGGCCTCCAGATCTATAACAGACTGATGAACGGATAAACACACTCGGATTGTAATATTGCAATTTTGTGTCGTGCAATAAAAAATATACTTTTTACAAACGTTACAAACATATAAAACTTAAATCAACTTTAACTATTATATTTCCCCCTCGCTCCTAAGACATTTTCCATTCCTCGCCACAACATATTTTCGCCCTGATATTATATACATATTTGGTAAATCCGGAGAAAATGAACTATGAGATAAAGTGTCACTCTCGCCACTAAAACTTGGATGGATGTATAAAGAGATGAATGTGGGATGTCTATGAATTACATCTGCTAACATACGGACCTCTTTTTTTGCTCCTCACCTCCGAGATACCTTAACGTGGAGGAATAAACAGAAAAATATCAGGATGAACAAGTCCCTGATATCATTCAGACGCTTTCACAAGCAGGCAGACAGAGTCTGAAATCTCGACTTCTTGGTAAATGTGGCAGAGAGTTAGAAAAGGTGTGATTCTGATATAATCGGATTACCTCTGCTGATGCTGGTTTCCTGTTTCCTCATGTTTTCACATACGTGGCATTGTCAAGATGATGCCAAGACGTTGAGAAATATCATATGAAGAAAGTCATTGTCTTATACAACCCACTATGATAAACTGAAATTATTTTGTGATTTACTACCTGGACGAAGCAGATTTCCCCTTGCAGATATTTCAAATGTATGACCTGCAAATTGATAAAACTTAAATTGAATTTTAAACCCTAATTCAATAGACGATCTAAAAATATAGTCCGTGAAAATCGGTTTTAAATTATATTTGGAAAATCCAAAAAAAAATCATCAAATTCAATTTCAACAATCGTAAAGGGAATCCATTCACATTTATTTACTAAATATATGCAGTTCTTTATAAATCACACCATTTGCGTGAACTGCAGCATCATATGGCTTCTGGACTCTGTCAGCCATGCGACGAAAATATTCCAGATTTTTCTTCACTCCATGATTGTTTATAAAGAGTGCTCGTGCACCAGTTTTTGCTCTCTCATTCGACAAATTAATTAACCAAACGCATCCCCAGCATGGACTCCACTCAGTTCTGTTGATATTACTCTAAAAAATAATCCCGTGCTATGTATTGTTTATGCGATGGGAGAAAAATTAAATTCTCCACACGGGCCATATAACAAGGGCAGTTTTTGTATAAATTGAAATTTTTTTTGTACCTAGGTATATAAATTTCAATGAAACCATGACTATGAATCGGTGTGTAGCTGAAGCTGACAAATATTCGCACACCAATATCATACATATACATTTAATTGAGTCATATCACGCGAGGGAGTCTTCAAAGAAACGTGACAATTTTTATTTAGCTCGGTTTCGCGAGCGCCGCTGTAATTGTATGGAATTGTGAGAAATTTTCAAGTTTTTTTGCTGGTGTTGGGAAAGAGTTGGAGAAAAAACGTGGGTTTTGTACATTTTATTGGATGAACTTTGTAGTGTCTCTCGAGATTTGAATCCCAGTTTCTGTATAAGCCCTTGTCGCTCTCATGAGTTCTCTTCTGGGATTTATCTATCACTTCCACTCGAATTTTAAGACACTATCTCGGGTACTTTTGTACAGGGAGAATGCATATTAATGTATTCCACTATCTCTTGTTTTTTACTTCTTTCATTTGGGGGTATTTCGGGTATTTCAGGTTAAAAATGGGAGTAATTTATCCCTAAAAAAGACTCTTGTGAAGTTACTGTGATAAAAAATTAATATATCCTTTTCATTTTAGTCACACAGAATGATAATGAGCCCATTTGAAATTTTAGAGTGACTTTATATGGTGGTGTAGTTAAATTTTATCATCTCTTCATGCCGAGATAATGTTGCACTTATACGAGTTTGAGGATGGCACAATAAAGGACCACAGAGTGCATCTCTGCATCTAAAAGAGTGTAGCAATTTCCTTGAGATTACACGCTCATGAAAGACTTTCTTAAGCCCCCAGACAAAATTTTCCTGCGCATTAAGACGGCAATCGTAAAAAAAAGTTATTTTTACCATCAGAAGCATCCGAAGAGAAACTTTTAGACTCTTTTTGGCCATGGCGTGTCTGGTGTTGAGACAAAGAGGTGGTTGGTGGGGGTCATTGAATGGGGCTCTCTCCCATCGAATGGGGTTAATTGAAAAATCACAACCATATGATTAATTTGCATCCAGTATGCATCCCAGAGTTCAAATTAGCAATTCTCCGAGAGTTCTCTTTCATGTTTCAATTAATTGCTGATTTATGCACATATGCGTCTTCTCAAGATATGCGCACCACATCGAGCATGGAGGAAAAGGGCTTCACCCACAATTTATTGTAATTCAATGCGAAATTCCATGTTTAATCCTGTGATGAATACTTCCCTGTGGAGAACATGGTAGTTTGATCAACACCACGGGCTGTTGCTGTTGCCAATGTACCATGTTATTATGTACAGACGAGCGGTGCCAAAGTACTTTCTCACTTGACACTCTCCTGCGTGTGCCACCCACTAATTTTATGATAAACACCCAACATCCACTTCACATCAACCCCACGTGCAAATATTTAAATGCAAATGCGATTCTCGAGGCATTTACACGCCGGTGCTTGAGTCAGCTAGACTTGACGACCAAAACGAATATGACAAAGTCCCGCCTAACCCCATCTAAAGCTCCACGATGTGGAAGAAAAAGAGCTTTCTTCCCTCTGAGAGCTTTCACTTTTGATATCCATCGAGAATGGACATACAATTTTAACGCCACTCTCTCATATCTCATGGGTAATTGTATTTGAATAGGAGGATGAATATCACATGAGAAGCGCAACGGTGCTTCGTCTTCCAGGTTCTGATATGGCATGCAAGATGTGTTGGCATTTTGCAACGTAAGATGTGAAACTCAATGAATTTCTTATTCGATTAACGCGAAAACGCCTCTTTTATCTTTCACGTGTTCCTTGCACTTAAGAGAAGTCAATCCTTTGAAGCACCTCAACACACACTCATTTTGACTTTATATAAATTTTGTGGGAGTATAAACACTCAAATCAAATCAACTCTTGAGGGTGGGAAATGCTAAAGAATACAATTCTTGTTTATTTGATTGCCTTTGTGGCCGAAGTGGAGTGAAAATTAATTTCAAGGCAAACAGTTTTTGACTGGAAATTCAAAGGAAAATTCCCTCAATTGCTTCCTTGTTACTTCATTCTTGGTACCTGTTAGGTTGTTGCAAAAGTAAAGGATTATTTGCTGCTTTTTTGAAGTCAAATGTATTGTTTTTCATTTCATGAATATTAGGAAAATGTGGAATTTTTGGATTAGTTAGACATCCTATTATAAGCATCCACTTTAGAATTTGTGATAGGGCCAGATTCCAGACACATAGAATCGATTATTTCTAGGGATGCAACCAAGGGGGAGATGTTATAGTCAGAAAGACATACAACACTTCCAGCACTTCAACATTTTGCTCTAAAAATTCCCAAAGCTCCAATTCGAAAGATTTAAAGAGCTTTCATCCTATCAATTTAATTTTATATAAGATTTTCTAAAGCTTTTTAAGAAAGATTTCTAAGAAAGATTTCTAGAACTCTCTAAGAAAGCTTTCCAGAACTTTCCAAAGAAAGATTTCTAAGTTTTTAAGAAAAAATTCTAAGAAAGCTTTCCAAGCTTCCCAAAGACTTTCTAAAGGTTACTATAGCTTCCCAAAGAAGGTTTCTAAAGCTATCTAAGAAAGGTTTTTAAAGTTTTCCAATATAGGTTTCTAAAGCTTTCCAATAAAGGTTTCTGAGCTTTGTATGAAAGCTTCAAGAAATGTACAAAACCTCTCTAGAATTTACAAATGTTTAGCGAGAACTTCAAAAGTTCTAAAATTATCCGAAACTTTACAAATTTTCCAGATTTTTTTAAATGCTCGTAAATTTTTGGAGAGCTTTACATTAATTTTAGAAAACTACCAACTAATCTAACTTTACATTTTTCAAAGTTTAGGAATTTCTCTAAAAGCTCTTGAAATTTTTCATAAGTTCTTTAAAATCTTCTAAGACCCTGGAAGGACTTCCCAAAACTCCAGATATTCTTTTTAAAACTATTTAAAAAAAAATCCCAATTACTATTGCAACAACTTTACATAAATTTGATCAAGTCTTCTGCATTTGAATCCAACCACCTCATGAATGTTTCCCCGGAACAGAACAAGACTCGTGGTCTCTGTGAAGGAAATTCACCGTATGTGGTTATCCATGAGAAAGCACGGTGGGTGGTATAACGTTTGTTCGCGATGGAGAAACACCCCGTTGCGGGGGGCGAGAGGTGCAAATTGGGAATCGGTTGGGAAGCTTTGAATAACCATTAAATTCAATTAATTAAACAAACCCAAATGACTGTGTTGACTTGGCATAATCAAAGAGGACAATTACCTCTCTCTCTGGGACAATCGAAACACATCACATCGAGACACAAGACTTCAATTAAACAATCAATTTTCCAATACCAGAAGGAACTATAAACTCTTGCTTGAGCGCCCCAGGTCAAGTGATCCGAATGACATGATCACGAGTGTCTGCAATAAATTTCTCTTTTTTGACCAAAGAAATCACAATGAAAGAGTCACGAAAGAAGGTCAAATTAATTGCACTGTCGGTAGATCTATTTTAATATCGTCAATTTCAATTTCACCCACTTTTGCGCGGGCTATTCCACTCAAATGACTCCGGCACGAGAGTTTGCCGGGCGAAAAAAAAGTCGTATCACCGAAGTGTTAATACAAATTGAATTTCCATCAAAGTGAAAGAGGACGGAGAAGTAAGAGAACTTCTTGAGAAGTTGTGAAATCTGATAATTCAGAAATTCTTGAGAAAAAGTCAGGTAGAGCCTCTCCGTCCGTACCCACACTCTGAGGATTTGTCTCTGGGCCTTTGATGGGAGGTCTGAACTCTCCGAAGGTTAAAAGTTGGTATGAGTATTAAAAGACTGTATATACACATTCTTTTATGTTCTCCATTCTCTTCGTGGGGCTTTTTTTTACGCTGATTGTTCTTTTGAGAATGAGCGAGTGGAAAAGGCTCAAGGTTGCTCATTTTTTTTACTCAATCGTACATCAAACCAATAGGCAACAAGTTTAATATTCAAATACGCAATTCTTCGAAAAATCCCCCACTCGCGCCCGCATATCTTCCCAAAATGACGCTAATGAGACAGTTTTCTCGGTTCCGCACCCCCCAAGCCATATCGAAGACTCCATCACAATCATAGAATGGAATTTTCATGACTTCTCATGTGAAACACCCTTCATTAGCACCAACAAGAGTTCCTTTTTTCGCAGGAATTTTCCTTTTCTTTGCTCCTGATGTATTTATAGATTGTCGTGTGTTGAAAACACAATATCACACTTTTCGTGGTTCTTAGGTGGGAAAAAGAAGAATCAACACAGAAAATACTCTTGACTTGTCATCGTTCAACCCCAAAATCACACGGCGAGTTGAATCACGTAATTTATTTCCTTTCGGCTGGAAATGTTTGCTATTGAACGTCCCGAAACCCTCCCCCTAATTTTCCAACTGGGACAGAGCCAATAATAGAAATTGAATGTGACGAGAAAATATCTCTCAACTCATCAGAACTCACTCTTTAAACGAACCCATCCATCGGTAAAAGTAGGGAAAATTGAGACGAGCCTCTCAAGCTCCCGGAAAATCGGTGGTATCAATTTCAAAGCTGATAATAAGCGGCAATTTTTTTTTAAAATAAACAGAAATTGGAGAGAAATGTTCTTGAAGATTTAAGAACCTCTATATTGGTTCTTTGATTTTTCAATTTATAATTAAAAGAAGTCGATCTCGAGTTTTTATGTAAAAGTAAAATCTTTGAGGTCTTCCTTTGAGCTTCTTCCAACAGGCCGACTCTTCCCGATAATGGGAAGGAATCGGAAAGCTTTATTGCCACTTAATGAGCTAAATTGTTCAAGTACGCTCGTAAAATTCACAATTGAGAAAACAAATTCCCTAATAGAAAGATTATGAGTTGTTGTTGCCTTGGGCATAATAATATTTCAAACTTGAAAAGGATGTGCAAATTGGGCTTTATTTTATTATACCCATAATTAAGGTAATTTTAAAATTATGTGTACGTATGCATGTTTTTTGTTCCTTTTCAAGATTTTTTTCAAGTTAATAATTCATAACAAACGTGTAATCATAATTGTAGGTGTAAATGCCTACAATTTTCTAAATAAACTCGCAATGTTGACACTCTAGAGTAACTTATCTTATCTCTGCTATGATTTCAAAAGCGTGAAGAAAACTAGAGTTATTTGTGTAGAAAAAGAGTGCTCTAATATTGCATGATAAGAAGAGATTGTTAGATTAATTTATGGTCAAGATAGACACGATTAAAAATATCTTATTGGGAAATTGCGTCCGGGTGTTTGGAAATTGGAATTCCTCTTTGAACGAACTGCAAATTGATTTAATAAATAACATTTTCCGTTCAAATTCAGACACTTTAACCGCTTTTTCTAGATTTGCTAAATGCAAATTATTCTTTTTATGGTCATCCTTTGCAATTTTTCATGACAATTCATTAGCGTGCAAAAAGTTTCAGGCAAATGCTTCTCACTTCTCATCAAGTACTTGAGAATTTAAGTTAAAAATGAGACAAAGAAATTGCACGAATCACATTCCCATTTCAAATGAGGACTTTCCTTCTCTCTAGTGTTTTAATTAAAAACCCTTGTGAATTTGCGAAAAGGAAAGGGGTGGGCAAAAGTTGTTCCCATAAATTTCTAGACAGTCAAGAAGTGAATTAAATAGGATTGACTTTTCACCCAGAAGATGAATTGATTGAGTTTCGCCTCCCAGAACGTTAAATCTTATGAGCTGATTGTTCCCTAATACCAAAAGAGATTCTAACAAATGAAAGTTTTCTCCACCTCTTTCGGGTTCCATGATGAATATGGAAATAATAATATTTTCAATCTGTGCCATAGAATATTCTCAATTTCAAGGCTTTCAGTGCACACGTTAATAATCTGCGTAGTGCTAAAGAGGATTACAATCTTCACCACGAATTAAATTACCAGTGAATTGGTGAACAAATGACTTCAACTCATCATATATTATTCCATTCGAGGAGCATCATTCAGATTTATTCCTCTTCCACTCTCGATGATGAATTATTTCAAATGGGCTGTTTTCTGGCGGGAAAATTCTTTCATCTCCATTCAAGTGAATTTGCCATATATTTGTTGAGTATTTTTGGAAAATTATTGGTTGTTGTTTTGTGAGAGAGAGGACAACAAAATAGGGAAACAGAAATCTTACATTTATACGGATCATGTGAAACTTCTAGCGAAAATACATAATTATGGAGAGTCCCCATGGCAATTGTCAGCAACAACAGAGTGACTTTGAAGCACATTTTTTATGGTTATTGGACACAATAGAGTGGGACCGTTTATGGTATATCAAAATACACCATTATTGCCAATGATCACCCAAGTTTGAGTACAGAGATTTTGAGACAATCCAACTTCTCTCCGTGAGTGTATCCGGTCATTCGGAACGACAATGGCAATGATATTAATTCTGTTTACTAGCTGGTGAATTTGGACAATTGTTGACTCCCATTTTCCGGTCTGACTGGACAGAAATTATGCCCATTTCCCCATTTACGCCAAAGAAATCAATAGCGTGTCTGTTGGATATTTTGGGCAAACTCAAAATGCAAGGAGGGAGTTTGCCGCCCTTGTGTCGAGGCGACCGTTAAAATGGATTAATTCCGAAGATGCACTTCATGATGAGAGTGTTTAAATAAATAATGGTGTATATTCACTGAGCCCAGAGATAAGGGAGTGGAGAGGAAAATTGGAGCAGACAACAGCCGTTTCCTTATCTGACGTCGACATGTGAAACACGAGCAAGTTCCCCGTATCAACACACCCAAACGAAGGGACCAGTGAATAGTTAAATACGGAAAAATAAACGCTCTTTGATAGCAAATGATAAATACCAGAAATTCTCATCAATGAACGCATGGAAAATTGTTTTGATAGTGAAATTTGAAACACTTTCCCAAAGTATAATTTCATTTGTTGTTCAGTTGGGAATATTCAATTGAAGTTGTGCAGATAAAACCTATTTGCATTTCCATTAAATGAGGGTTTTGTTGTTTTAAGTGATTTTTGTATGTTAAAACAACAAACAGCCGCAATTTTAACCCAACAAAAAACATCTGCCAAAGGGTGTTTGTCCCATCACATGAAAATTAAATCTCTGGGTTAATAGACGCCCAGGGCGAATGAAAAGAGAATCACTAAATTAAATGCAATGACACAGAGTTGCTCCTCATGGATGATTAATCAACACCCGGAGGCTAATAAATAATCCCGATTGGTGGCATTGCAAATGCTAAGTGGCTCTTGGCTTGCGAAATTGGAATTTCTTCGTGTTCAATTTATCAGAATTATCAAATTCTCCTCCATTGACTACATTGACTATTGTTGAGTATCTTTGCCACTTTGCCTATTTAGCCTTAATCTCAAATCTCACTTCGTATATTCTCCCAATCCACTTTGCCGTTTATACAATGTGCAGATTCCACTCCGAGGAAGATCACCAGGGAATTGTTATGAGTGATTCACAATTTGAGATAAAATTAAACCTAAACGAGTCGGAATCTCTTTGTGGGCAATATTTCGTCGGCTGTATGGGAAGACATGGACTCATATGGCGCATACAATGGCCATGCTGGGGAAACGCCATGTAAATTTGTAATTAAATTGCGCACAAGAGGAGTAAATATAAGGAGAAACAGGGAGTGTAAATTTGAACAAAGGTCATATTTAATTTATTTTTCAACAAAAAAACATAATGTGATACAATAAAATGCGTTGATCAAGTCAATAAGTGTCAATTAATCATTTCAACTGTGACTCACACTCTGTGTTGTTTAACATCACAAGAAACAGAATCAAATAAAAGCCAAAATCACTGAGTGTTCAAAATATCATGCTATATAATTTTTAGGATTCTACGCTAGAAATCTCACTGAATTCAGAACAGGACACACCGTGAATTCCGTAGCAGATAAAATAAAATCACTTGTATATAAATCAATTTGTGGCGGAATGGGAAGAAGATTCAAGATTGCGGGATGTATCTTTGTAGTTTTTTATACTCTCTCCCCGTCTCTTTCTCTAACGAAGGCAAATGGGTATTAAATAATAAAATCGATTGGAAACTCTGGGTGAATGCTCATTCCTATTTCACTATAAATTCCAGACAAATATTTAACATTTCCACCAGAGAGAGACTGTGTGCCTCCCTCTCTGACTCCCCATCACGAGATGCTCATTCTTGGCTGTTTTTATGCTTCAGTTAGGAGAATGTGATTATACCGTGTGTTTATTCTTACTATATTGGCACATCTTTCCTCCCTATCGCATTACATCCAAATACAGTAGATAAATAAACAATTGGCCCCTCAGAACAGCACTCAGCCAAGTGTTGATAAATTAATAATATGAAGAAAATTGTTGCTGGATAGCTTTGAAATGCGATTTCAAGGCATGAGATTAGGCACATCTCCACTGTTGACCTTCTATAAATTTTCACTAAAAGGAAGCATAAAAAAAACGAGAGAGAGGGAAGTTTGTTTGGAATTGTAACAAAGTTGGGTGCCTCCTCAAGTTCATGAAACTCGCACACACAATGTTGCCAGAAAAATTACCAATCAATACCAATAATATTCCACAATAGAGAATCAACTCCCTTTTCGACGGGGCAATTTAATCATGAAGGTTTGGTATATAAATTCTACTGAATAGATGGTCATTAATTATGCACAAATTAACCACCATCGTCAATGGAGTGTTTTATTCACAAATTTATTATCTTGCATTTCTCATGGAAATCGAGAGTTCTTTCCCCTTTTGCCCGGAGCCAGAGTTGAACATGAGAGTATCTGCGGGATTTCTTATTAGACTCTCCTCCTCAATAGATGGTCCCATGATAAATGATCCAACGATATTAGAAAAGCTGTTTTAGTGGAGTTTTTTATGACATATCCTCCAGCTGCAGGTTTTGCAGCTTGAAACTAGCAACAATATAGAAGAAAATAAACTTATGGAATTAATAAATTTCAAGTGGAAAATTTCAATGACTCCTGCAAGACTCTTCGCTCTGGTTAACTTTAATCTTCAAGAAACGAAATTTTAATGATCCAAATATTAAGGAACAATTTGCAACGTGAGTTTTTACAGTCGGATCTTATTACTAAAAATACCAACATCACATGAAAGTCTCAAAAAAATTTCACTTTATTTTATTTTTGCGAAATTTATGTAGTCATAAAGTGAATTCTCCATCTCTCTCACATCCAATCATACCGATGCCCTTTTTCCTTGAGCTGTTCATCTCCAGAGAAGCGCATCGGTTTCGTAAGAACACAAGAATTGAAATTGGAAAAGAGACTCCAGCATAGAAATAACATAAAATGGCTCTATAGATGCTGGTGAAACTGGTTTTCCAGACTGATTTTTGTACATTTTTTATACATTCTTCACACATCGTTTGTGGTTTCTTCTTTTCTCATGCTCCTCTTCCTCACCTCTTTCCAACCGTCATATGCGAGCGCGATATGCTGCTTCAGCAATTTCAAGAGGCGCATTCCTTCCTCTGGTAATAAACTTTTATCAAAGTCAGTGATGGCGTGAGATTACCATTCAGGGAATATGGATTCTAGCCATTTAAATCATTATTTCTCTCTCGGGTGCTATTTCAAATGTACTTTCAATTCATGTTACATGATGGTAAAATAGGTAAATCAAAAGCGGTCTTCAATATCGCTTGAATATGGGGTTGAACACAAAAAAGGAACACTCGAAAAGATATGAAATTTCATATATGGAAAATCGACCACATTGAAATTTTTTTCCCCTATTCGATCTTCCTGTTGGAAGTAAACCCCGTGCGCTCAAAAGGTACTCCAGCTGTTTCTTTTTTTGTTCAGCACTCCCTATGAATGAATACTAAAGAAGTAGTTTGTATGGCACGCACATCCTTTCTCCGCCAAAACCACCTCAAAAAATTCTTATATGGAATTTTATATTAAAACGTTGGAGAGATAGCATTATGTTTCAGTTGAAATTGTAATTAAACTATCCCGCACTGTCGTGTTTTAATCAGAACCTTTTGATCATTATCTCGCCATGGACCATTAATCCTCAAATTTATGTGTCTCCCTGAGCCGTGTGTGATGTAAGGCATAAAGTTAGTGGTTATTTGCACCGGAGAAATGCTGAGAGAGGCAATTTCACAGTCGACACTGTCAGATATGCTTCATGAGCTGGTGAAAACTGCCAACACAAACACCCGGAAGGTGGTTCACATCACCTCTCTTGTCATTCTGATGAGACACACCTGGAATTAACTCTCTGCATCTCTTCCTCAATTAGCCGAAATAGGGAAGGAAAAGTAGCATCATTTAGTTTAACCCTTTTATTGTTTCTAATTGTGATGATGTTGGCATTCTCAAAGGATGTCATCATTTTCCATCTCAAAACACACGAGGCATTACATGTATTTCTGTGTTAAGATATTATTGAGTCATTCTGCTGGTCCTGTCAATGAAAACCCGACAGATTATGTGGGTGAATCGTGAGAAATTACAATTTTATTATCAGGCAGTAAATTCAAGCTCTTGCGCCGCTTATTACTGCCAAATTGGGAATTAATACTTTCTCTTTAATTTTATTGCAAAAGAAAATTTTTTGTTTAACAACGAATAAATGGATGGGGACAAATAGGATGGTGAAACATCCAATTTATTTATGTTTTATACAAAATCAGTCTGGAAAGATAATTTGTCAGACGATCTAAGAAATAACTATTTAAAAAAAAGATAGTAAATTCTACTATCTTTCAATTAAAATTTTAAGGATCGGAAGTTAATTTTACTGAAAATTAGTTATGTTTACAGGTAAATTATTCATTAAATTGTACTCGATTTATCTACAATTCCTGAATAGTCATTTCTAATACCATATCTCTATAAATAATTGTAATTCTCATTATCTTTTGAAACTTAAAATTACCAACCAAATTTTCCTCCCAGAATAATCCAATTTTCATTGAAATTGAGTTGTTACAATTCCTAAAGTCCATCTAAAAGTTAGTGAAAGATTTTGACATTTTTACACAGTTTCGCTCTTCGGTTCGATAAAGATATTAACGGAAACTTGAGAGATGTGATGTTAACTATATCGGAAAGTGTTAGTATCACTTTCACTCGGGTGCTTCTCGCGAGCATCGAAAGTCAAGAAGAATCTCTGATTGATGCAAGAGAATGATGCGGAAAGTTCAATGCCTTCGTCTGGCAAATGACTCTACGGAGGAAAATTCACATATATATGTGAGAATAATATTGTGAATTTCATGCTCCCACATATCCCGTGGAAAATTTGAAAATATCGTCTGTCTCTTCCGTTATGTGATGTGAACATTGAGTCATGTTGACACACATAGAAATAAACGACCGTCCCTATTGACATCGTCACTTAAGTCTCCTTGTTTATTTCCTCTTCCTGTGGGAATATCCTCTCTGCTTCTTTTTTGTGCCTCGCTTTTCTATGCTCAATTTCTCCGTGGATGCGTCACTGTATGAGTCGTTTTTGCCAACCCTCGATTCTGTTATTATACAAAAGGCAAAAGACAAATGTTTACTGTGCACATTGCTTTCTTCCACAATGTGACCCAATTTTACCATCTTATCGCACACATTGTCACACTTTTATTAACGTACAAACGACCAATCGAATAGAGGCGGGAAAGGATAAATAGTGCCGAAATGAAAATGTATGAAGACATTCAAACCCCGGAGAATTGCACAGAATGTGCAAATTGAAAACATCCGTCAGATATTGAAATCTATTTTTGGGATGAAAATGGAAAAAGGCAAAAATATTTGGTGTAAATATAAATTGGTTTATTTTGTATACGAAAATTTAGTGCGTTCTAAAATGTTGAATGCGATTTGAAATTGTGCCTCATGAGAGGGGGAACACATAGTCACACCATATGGAGTTTTCACTCAAGCAGGACGACAGGACAATAGGTGATTGTACCGCGCTCGCAAATAAGCACATTTCCAGTTTTCAAACCATCACGCAGAATTGCCAACAGGATAGGCAATTCACTGAACATTGGCGAGGGGATGTCAGGATTTTTTTAGCGTGATCCGTAAAAAAAACGCAAAAAAGAGGAAGTGACAAAAGCGATCTTATGGTGTAATTATGAACAGGGAGAAATGGCAGAGGGAAGCTCTTAATTGTTTTCCTGTGACCCCCGCAGATAATGGCTTTATACGCTTTATACGTATAAATTTCATTAAATTGTATTTTACAGGGAAATATCGTGAAATTAGAGAGAGAAACCTCCAATGATGAAGAAATTAAATTGTCAACGCTCTTGCTGTATTAATGCCAAAATGCCTTTTATTGAAGAAAAATGATAATGAGAGAAATATTTGGACGTGAAAATCACCCCTTGGTAATTTCACAAGTCATTTGATTCACTCCGGAGGCTCAGAGGAAAAACAATCAAATACCAGAAGGGACAAAGAAAAATTCCTTTGCATCTCAAATGGGGGAAATATTTCAGTGGGATGGGAATAACATTCTGCCTCTTTGCTAATAAACTGGCAATAAAGAATTTAGGAATTTAAATATTTAAATAGGAATTCACCTTTGTAAATATTCTTTTAGTCCCGGAAAAATGACTTAATCTAGAAAATTTATGAACTTTGGTGTATTTGAAATCAAAGTCTCAACACCAATTTCTCTTCATGCTTTTAAATTTTTACCAAAAGTCATCAATTTTATTTATTTCCTCTTTGTCACCACACAAACACCCGTTTACTCATCATTTTTTCCCGAAGAAGTGGCGTCTAAAGTATGTTGGAAATTCTCAAATATCACATACTCTGCTAAATTTATAAATATAGCATTCCATTCTGTGAAGACCGGAATTTCCTATGGCTAGAAAAAATTAATCATAACATCCCAAATTCGATGGAGATTTTTGTCAATGTTTCGGAAGAAAACAATCTGTGAAGGGCGCCACTTATGGCAGTGTCGACGGAGAAAAAATAGGATAATAGGAGATATTCTCATTTCCGGAAATCCCATCACATTAAATTGGATAGTAGTGTAAATCGTGCTAGCAAAAAAAAGTACTTTTATAATCAATAAAGCACGCTTGAAGTGACATTTCCTGCGTGGAACACCCATAAAATAAATCGCATTTCCAACCCCTCAAGCATCGCCCAGGATGGAGAGAGAAGTGCTTGAGTGAATCCAGTGAATCGGATATGATATTGACATCTTCCAGAGCGATAGGAGAGAGATAGAATGTTGAGTAAATGATCTTAAAGTGAGATTTATAGTGTCTTTGTTCCGCGGAAATGTCAATGGATCAAATATCAAAGAGGGAACTTTCTTAGACAAGTGGATTCTCTCATTTGAATAAAGATCTCTTCCGCCAGCCATGGCACATACTTTTCGTAATGATGACGACATAACTGATTTAAAACTGTCTCCCATAAAGGAAAATTGTCGTGTGTTTCCTCCAGGAGACAAATTTTATATATATATAATTATATATAACACGTAATATAATCTTTGAGGTGTTGAACGTCAACAATTTGATGGTGCCTTTTGTCTCATGGCTCAGACTACAGAGCCAGTGTATATCACTGTTATTAATATAATCGCTGCCATGACACTGAACAAGACACTCTCCGGCAGCCACAGAAATGAACTGGAAGAAGATTATTAGCACGAACCATGTGCTGTGTGGCTTGTGATTTAATCTTGCCCATTGAAATTCTGTACATGTCATCAATTAACAGTCCATTGAAGACATGCTCTTCCCACAGAACAGCTCTCTGACCATCAAGGGTACTGCAATCTCAAGAGTCTGGAGCACTTGGCATCACTATTATACGGGGAAATTGAGAAGAGAGTCAACATTTGCCGTTTTCTCACATATTTTCAGTGTTGATGAGAAAGGTATGAGGGGAGGGATTTGGTGTGAAAATTATCTCTTTGACAAATATTGGATGATACATAAGTTCAGCTCCGGAATGCATGAGTTATGGACTCTTGTTTACGGAGGTTCGTCTTCCAGAATGAAATATTGTCAACAAATTGAACTTCACTGGCACTGGGAGAATATTAACTCTTGAGGCAACCTTTCAAGAGTTTAATATGGCAAAATGCCGTAAATGCATCTAAACGCCCACCATTAGTACACTCAGATGGTTAAACTTTGATGCAGCGAGATGTTTTCACTTAAGAGACCGGAGATGAGGCTCTTAGAATACAACACTGAGAGAAATTATCAAATAAACAACCACGAAGTTCTAAACACAAAAGCTTTTAGCAGGAAGCTCAATGTTTTATTTAATTTGTCGGTGAAACTTTGAATGGAACTAACATCGAATTATATGTTTGCTAAATCAGATTATGGTCTGATGACTTGACGAATTAGCATTTAACTTCAAAATAAAGCCACAAATCAAGGGGGAGATATTATGGTCAGAAGTGGTGTACATTTGAATGGAAGTGCGTATGAGCTTTGAGAAGTCGAGTGGAAGTGCTAAGATAACTCAAGTAATTTTGAAAGCTTCCAGGGAAGTGCTGGAGCTTTGAGAAGTTCTTCCTGAGCTTTGAGAGTTTTTTAAGAGCTTTTGAAAACATTCAGGAGCTTTTAAGGACTTTCCTAAATTTTGAAAAATGTAAGCTAGACAGTTAAAAGCTTTATGAAATTGATGAAAAAATTTACAGATATTTAGGAGAATTTAATTTTTTTAATTTAGGTTTTTTACCTAAAAAATTTGTATTTTATTCGTACCTAATACCTAACCTTTTTTATAAACTTTATTTGAAAGCTTTCGAAAGCTAACTTAGAAAGCTGAAGAAATCTTTCTAAGAAATCGTTAGAAACCTTTCTTAGAAAGCTTTAGGAAACTTTATTAGAAAGCTGTAGTAAGCTTACTGAGAAAGCTTTAGAAACATTTCTTATAAAGCTCTAGAAAGTTTTCCTTTTTCTGGAAAGCTTTCTTAAACAAGCTTTACAAGGCTTAGTTGTATAGGAAATTTGATAGGATAAAAGCTCTTCAAAACTTTTGAATTGGAGCTTTGCGGATCTTTTTCACCAAAATGTGAAAATGCTGGAAGTGGTGTACGTCTTTCTGACCGTATTATCTCCCCTTGCCTTAGATACTTTCGAATCGACTCTCCAACACAGACAAATATATAATTTTTGTCTCAGTGTTCGGAAATAAAATAAATTCAAGCGGACATTTTCAACTTTTCCTTAACCATTTCAGACCGTTGTCCATGACTTCTAAATTCTCTCCATCCGCCCCAAAATTATCCGAGAGAACTTTCATGACTCCAAAGTGAGAAACAATTGTACTATGCTCCTCTTCCTCGAGATCAAACTATGTAGTCCCTCTATTCTGTGCCGGAAAGTCACA
>CAKKOB020001918.1:0-16851 GCA_918844115.2 Phlebotomus perniciosus
GTAAATTTGTATGACAGGTACCAATAGGGGATGAAGGGGCAACTTCTCTATACCCAAAAGTTATAGAGGACATCACTCTTATCATTCCCATCATACATCGTAACCCGCTAGCGCTTCATCTTAGTGGTGAAAAAGTCAAAAATGTCGAAAAAAGTGGTAAATTCGTATGGGAGGTACCAGATAGGGGAGGCGGGGGAAGTTTTTATATAGCCTATGTCCCAACCTGAGATGCCCTCTATACCTATACCAAATATCAGCCAGATCGGTTCAGCCGTTTGGCCGTGATGCGCGTACGCACTGACAGACAGACAGACAGACAGACAAACATTTTGGAGATGGGTATTTTCGGACTCCTGGGGTCACGTCTGGTCGAGATTTAATGGTTTAGGGGTGATCAGGCTAATTCAGATATGCACACTTGGCTTTATGTATTAGGATTATTCTCTTTTTTATTGACATTATATCATGATCCCAATCACACAAATTATTGACTTTCTTAGAATATCGCTAAAATATTTATTAGTAAAAAAAAACTTACGGAATGTAAGAGGAACAAACCTTTACCATTTCCCTCAAGAATAAAAATCAGGCACTTTTAAGAAAAATCTCTTTCATTCAGGTATTAAAAACTTAACCTTATACACTAATAAAAAGCACACGAGACAAAAATAATCACATATGTATTGCTTTGTCGTCGTCCAGAAGTATTTGGGATTTGCTCTCCGAGCAACTCTGGCTCTGAGTCCTGCTCTCTGCTGTCTCCACGTCCCTCGATCTCGTTTCCTGCTCCTCCGCCACGAAGCCGGCATTCTCTGCGCCGGCGGAGATTGTGTATGGCGGCGGCAGTTCAGAATCTGTCGATGGCGCCGCGGCGGAGTCATATGACGGCGGCGCGATGCCTGCGTCTTGAGACTGAGAGCGGAAATTGTAATTGTGGCGGGTTTCATATCTCGGCGGTCGATCTCTCAGACGCTGGAGGATCCTGATCTGAATGGAGGACAGCGAGGCACGTTCTGATGAGAATCTGCTGCCCTCCTCACTCAAGAGGCCTCTATTCCGCGGTCTATCCGTCCTGCGGGGAGCATATAGAATTTTTTTTATCTTTTTTATAATTTGGGAACTTTTTACGGCTTCTGGCTGAGCCTCGTGGATGGGCTTACAGTGATCGCTTGGAGCACATCCGGAAGAGAAGTGTGGCCAAGGCTGCGATACCGATTATCAGGGCGGCTGACAGGGCGATCTGAGACGCTGTGGCGAAGATAAGATTGCCACCGTTGGGACACAACAGCCCCCCATTCTCTTTCCTTTTGCATTTCGTGCACACGTCTCGGACGCAAAAGACGTCTTCCCCGTAGCAACAGTTGTCCACGCATGGCTGGCCTTCCACTGAAAAGCCGGAAAATATTATGGGAATTCTTTATGGGTTGCCACCCTAGAAATACTTAAGCTTTTGTGGAAGCTTTTGGAATTTCTAAAATTTTTAAAAATTGCAAAGCTCACGAGTGTTAAATCAATTCATTTAGAGAGCTTCTAAAAGAACTTTCGAAGCTTAAAGTTCTCTTTTTTGAAATTCTACAATTTTGTAAAGCTTTAATCAACACTCTTTAATCTTTAGAAAGTCAAAAGCCTTTCGTCAGATATTTCTCAGAAAGACATCTTTATTTTTTTTTAATATATTTTTAAAGACTTTTGGTGCCTGAGAGGAAGAATAGCTGTTAGTAAACGCTTTTTAAGAAATGTTTTAGAATTACTACCTATTCTAGATACGCCAATGGGCTACTTTTATTTTGACTGAAGTGGATAACTACCATTAGGTATTAGGCATCCGGATGATGTATTACAAAAATTGAAAGAAATATTTCTTTTAATTTAAGCCATTAAGGCTTTTACATTTAAATTAAAATATAAATGACAAAATAATAAGTTGGAAAAGTTGAGATATAAACGATACATAAAGCAATTGAAATATAGCAATTAAATGGGACAATTAAAGCTTTTTAAACTTTTTGTCCTCACCTGGACACATCATGCAGAACTCCTTCCCAGGAGCATATTCATGGGGAATGGAGAACTCATCACACTGGCAATGGCCGATGTCTGTGTTGCACACCTCGCGGAATCTGCACTGATTGTCATCCTCGCAAGGATTCCCTGAAAGATTACATGGCTCCAATAAATCATGGAATCTCTCAAGAGGAGTTTATAAATCTTTCAATTGAAAAGTGGGAATCTTTATTGCTTTCTCTCACGTGACAACTCTTGACTATTGGAGCTGATATCTTAGCAAAAAATTGTGCTTTGTAATCACAAAAGAATTCTTCCTCAAACAAAGGTTCATTAATTAGATATTCTTAGACTTCTATGTGTTCTAAATTTTATTGAGGACACAAATTTAAATATATGCCAAGATATGCGTCTCATCATTTTATTGATTCATAGGATGGCTCTTATCTGTCCTGGCAAATCACTGTAAAATGGGTTAATAAATCTTACACCGCGAATCTAATCTGACCAGCGTATAATCTCCCCTCGTCTGAAAACTTGATTAGTTCCTCTGTTAAATTTTTCCATAAGCTCAATCTAAAGCTTAACCACTGATAGATTTTCCACATACACACACATAAATAAAAAAAAATTGCGGAAACTCTATATTATTTCCATCCCATGAATGTCTTCATGTCAACAAACAGGTGCCCAATTACTCGCAATTCACACTCAACATTCCCTCAATGATAAAACTCCACAATCATCCTGAAAGCAAGATAATTTTCCCTTTATCTCGCTCTGTCAATTTTCGTGTAAATATTGTTGAGGGTAATTAATTGCAAGATTGCCATTCAGGCACTAAGAGATTGCGTGTGGAAGATGTTTACAAGGATTTTTAGTGGATTATTCTATATAGGTTTATTTAAAACTCGTGTGTGTATGAGTCATTTTGGGGGGATTTTTAATGGGGTTTTCCGTCAAAACGCATGAAATTCTTTTTTAAGAAAAAAATTATCGTTCCGCGATTTTGAAAGTGTATCAACCAGGGGGAAGACAAATACCAACTAAGAATTATAATTATAATTCACTTATAATTATATTATAAGAAGCTTTCATCTGAAGTTTTTGAGCTTTTGTATTTCTTGCACTTTGAAGTAAGTATTTCGAGCTTTTGAAATATCTGAGAGACTACGCAGACATTCCGAAACTTTCTGAACAAAAAAGATTTAAGAATTTCTAATATTTAAGAAAACCCCAAAAAGTCCTATTAAGTATCCCAAATTCTGCTCCAGATTTTTGCCCATTTATCGGCCCCTGTGCATGAGAATGGAAAAAATGTGAGAATCAATTCTCTTATCGACTCCGCTCCACCTCAATTGTGCTGTTATCACTTTTATCACAGTGAGTGTAATCAAGTGAAGTTGTGATAAGTTGTCGACAGTGAAATTTTCTTACTCTGTCACTCCACATCGCACACATTTTATATTTCTATTAATACCTAATTGTGAAATGCCAAGAGACGAACAGAGAAGAACCACTTGAAAAAAAAGGGAATTTCCTCTGAAGTCACAAATTGATTGCGAGCAGAAATTTTGGCGGTTCATAGGAATGATCATGATTAATAGAGAGAGATTTATTACTGAGTGCCTTCAATTGTCGTCGATCGTCAATTGAGCAATAATGAGATTTTGCGCAATATATCGCCTTGGTAATCTCACCTGTGTAGTTGGTAAAGCCAGCAGCAAATTTCTGGATCAACGAAAACACGATTAACACACTTAAAGAGCTTTTCCACACTTTTTCGGTACTTTTCGTCAACAGCATGTCCACGTAGTTAACAAAACAAGAATGATAAGAAGAAAAATTAAACACTTTCAACAATGACAAAAGCTCATCTTTTTTATCCGCCACTGGCTTGTTCAATGTCCTTTCTTTTCCTCCTCCTGTAGTGCTTTGTAGTTGAACTTTGGGGAAAAGTCATGAAACTCTTAGTGAGCAAAAAGCTCCCAATCAACACATCAACTTATCACCCACAACAAACTGCTCAACACTGACAAACTCTTCAAAAGTCTCGCGCTCTTATTATCAGAAATTGCCAAGTATAGAGAACTTGCTCTCTCGTTTTCTCCCTCTCTCTCTCTGGTCAGAAGTTTACTGATATGAGGACGTTGAAAGGGAGAGAAAAGAGAAAAACATTCAGTGACCGCATCGGCAGGTGATCCACCTAACTTCCTGACCTATTTGCGACGCCGCAATCGCTAGCTTTTTATTTTTCAAGCACCTGCTAAAGCGCGCGAAAATGCGCGAAAGGCAATTTTGAGACACTTTTCGGGAAGTTCCTATTCAATCAAGTGGAAATATTTACAGGGATTAATATCAATCATTTTTTTGAAATATAGATTGAATTGTTTGATATATTTGTTGTATAAGCAATTAATCAATTGGGAAATAAGACAAATTGGACATCGATGTAAGTCCTGACCCAAATAATAAGCATTGATAAATCGTGAATTATTAAAAATTGAAGATTTCGATAAGCTGTAAAATTAGTGGTCAGTGAAATTTCTCTCTCAGAAACCTTTTACTTTGAAGTTCGTGAAGGGTTAAAGAATTTTTAATATATAAAACTTGTTGAATTTTTGTTAGAAATTGTAGATTACGAATAACCTAATAATACTCATTCTGTTTCTGCTAGAAAATTGATCAAGTTTTTTTTTAATTTAATTTCGTTAATTTCCGATACATATTTTTGCTATTTTGCAAAATTAATCACAAGCATTTACGAAATTTCTGTAAGAGAATAAATAAATTTTGCAATTGCATTTCTTTTCATAATTTTTCCGCAAACCTTCATTTAAAAAAATAGTTTCGCGAAGCGTCACCAAAACATTGGATGAATCGCACGTTGACCCCTGATAAGCCACAAAATCTTTCCAACTAGTACCTAAGCCACCAATCCCTCCAATGAATCTGAAACTTAAGATTCATTTAAAACCGCCACAAAGACTTGACGAAGAAAAAGAATCCGCTCACATGGTCCACTGAAACCTGTATATATAAACACAAAAAAGGCACACACCCAATAGAAAGACAATGATAAGCTTTCCAACAGATATCAATTGAGTTTTTACTCCAAATGCGAGCGAGAGAGAATTGCGCGAATATCATCACAGAGAAACGTGCTCAAATATGGAGAGTCTTTTCGTTTGAGCTCTCGGTTCGACTGTACGGAGGTGGCTGAGCGTCCGCGGCGGTGTCGCCGCCCGCCTCCATTCCCGGATATGGCGGCGGCGCCTGGCAAGCCACGGTGGCCACTTGCGTCTTCGCCTTCATGTCCTGCTGGTGGCGATAGTTGTGGCGCGTCTGATACATTGGCGGACGATCTTGGAGCAACTCCTGTGTCCGCTCTTGCACGGGCGAGAAGATGGTTTCGCTGTGAAGGCTGAAACGCCTCTCGGACAACATGCGCTGTCTGGGAAGAAATTGTGTCGAATTTTATTGCCTGATAAATTAAAGATTACAACATGATCGCTGATAAAAGTGGTTTATCTTCGGTTTTATGGAGAAAGTCTTACAACAAGTGTTCAAAAAATACCGCGTGAAAATAATAATAATTAGAATTTGGTAATTAAATTGATAAAATTGATTAAAATATTAGGTAATTCAAAGAGATAAAAGATAATAGCAATAGGTCAAAATAAGCTCTTCATTCGCTCTTAATTTAAACAAAATATCAAAAAATCTATAGAGACATACCTAGTACTTATTATTGATGGATTGGTGAAATTCCTATGAGTTGTACATTTTTTATGAAATTTTTTTTCTTCAAAATCGGTAAAATATAGGGTGGTGATATAAAGAGATTAAAGAAGCCAAATACACTATTTTCAGAACTACATTTTCTAAAAAATTACCTAATAATTACAGCACATCAGAAGTGTTGTAGACCTTTGGAGCAAAGCTTGAAAGAGCTTTGAAAGGTTTGTACCTACAGATATGTTTTAAAAGAGCTTTAACGGAAGCCAAGCAAAAATCTTACAAGAATAAGGAATAATGTGTCTATAAGTTTTGTAATTATTTACTTCACAAAATTTATCCAAAAAGCTTTAAAAATTTAACAAATTTTTTAACTCTAGGAACCTAATAGTTTTTATTGATTTCAAATTTCTGCAGCAATTTTAGAAAGCTTTGTAATTTATCCAAATTTAAATTATTTTTCTTCAATATTTCGAAGTGTTCTTGAAAGCTCCAAAAGTTCAAGAAGTTCTAATCTAAATAAATGACTAAAGCTCACAAGACTTTACGAAGTGAATGCTCACGGACCTAAAAGCTTTCATTTGTTATGAATGTTTAAAAAAAATAACCTAATGGGGGAGGGGTTGAAAAAAAAACATCGAAGAGCATAAAAAATCTACCTGTACCTTTTCCTAGTTCGTCAAAGTTAAAATATAATTATATTATGGTTCACGAAGAACCTTAAGTTCTACTGATCTATAAATTAAATTCTTTTCCCGCATTTTTTTGGGGCAAAACCTCAATATTTATTGATCAAATGGAATTGATTATCGATTTATTGCTCTCTGATTGATTGAAGTCATGTGAATAGGGCTTTCGCCTCCATTTCAACAAAGACCGGGATTTATCGGGATTACTGGTCACGAGCAATTTCAGACTTTCGCACGCAGACAAACATTTAAAAAATAATGTCTCCGAGACTTTGCGACTCACTTTTTCCCAAAACAAGCAAACAAGTTGAAATTAAATAAACTCTTTTGCCTACCTTCGACCCCGGAAGCTCCACCGGTAGATGATGATGGAGGTCAGAGCCACGGAGAAGGCAATGGCGAAAGCTACAATGAACTTGGCTGTGATATCCTGGTAACTGTGGAGGTTGCAATTGCGCAAATCCGTGTCACTTTTGTGGCATCTCTGGCACATTCCCTCCACACACCGAATCTCGTAGCCGCTGTAGCCGTCGATGCTGTAGCAGCAGTTGTTGTAGCATTTCTCCCTGAAAACTGGGGCGCGAAATTAGATATATAAGAGAGACTTCTATGGGGCGATTATACGGAAGATAAAGTGACTGAGAGTAAGTAGCAAAGGTTGAAAATATGATAATTTCAATTGCTTAGTAATTTATCAAAAAATCTACCTCTCTCGAATTGAGAGTAATTTTCACAGGAAACAGATTTCTAATGAAAATTTCATGAATTTTTTTCATGGATTTATGGAAATGCGAATCTTATGGAATTTTTACTAGTTGTTCAATTTTTTTTAATAGTTTTCAGCAAAAATTGAAGGATTTTTATAGCTCCGTAAATGTTGATCAAAATTATTCTTTCGAACATGAATTCCTCATTTTTCGAATATATTTTCATCGTTTTCTGTCGGTATTTTTTTTAAACACAAAATCAACGCGCATTCGAATATTCGTGAGTTATTCGAATATTTCGAACATATTGAAATATTTTCACGATTTTTCTTTCAGTTATTTCCCCCTTTTATAGTGACTATCGTCACGTGATCTCACTTGGGCAGTAAAGGCAGCGCTTCTCCTCATAATTGAACGTCATGAGCGGACCACAGGATTGGCAGACTCCGGATTCAAGGTACTGGCCTGGATACTTGTAGCAATAATCACCCAAGCGACAGTCCGTGTCCTGAAAGCAACTCATTTCGTGCGGGGAATCCTCTGTAGGGCAGAAAAGTAATAGCTTTAGATTTAGAGTGATTATGCAGGTAAAATTCACCAGGAAATGGACTTTTGTATTACCTGGAAGAATTATTTCACTTTTAACCGCACAGAAACCACAGAACAGCCACATAATCAACACAAAATTCTTTTCTCCTGGCATTTTAGCATGAGAAATTAAATCACTAATGCAAAAAAAACGTAACGTAATTTCAGGTAGTGAGAAAGAAAAAATAAAAGACTCTTCGGAGTGTTCTGAGATGTTCTCGGGACTTTTTCACAGCACCAACTGCGAGGAATACAGTCAAAATAGCGAGTGGTGTCGTGAGTGTCTCAAGGCGATTATCAAATCGTGGGTAAAGATAAGAGATTTGATATTGCGTATTAAAGGCAATTCGCCGTTATCGCTCGAAGATGGCACAGAATAGTGGAAAATCTTCTATTCTCCGATCGTCTTACAAATAAATTTCCCTCCCTAGACGCAGTCTAGCTCCGGTGATGTGGGAGTGCGACTCCCGGAAGTGGCTGTGAATCCGGATAGATTCAATGAGATCAGTTGGTGAGAGCCTCGAGAGCGGCCACAACGTCCCCGCGATGTTCCCTCAGCGTCTTCTCGGCATTCGTGCGGGAGATTTGCATTTCGTTGATCTGAAAAATGAGACTGGGTAACATAAAAAAATAATTTCCGGATAAGCAAAACTCACAATCAACTCCACGTCCTCCTTCTTGATCTGCACCTTCTGGAGTTCTCGCTCCTTGGCCAGTCTCTCCTCATCCTCCTTACTTCGCTTGTCACCGAATTTATTTAATGCCTACAAGACACCACCAGACGCTTCAATAAATGCCGGAAACTGCCCAAAAATCCCCGAAAGACGGCGAATTTTGAGGTTAGGAACTCACATTGGAGATGTCCGCCGAGTGGATTTCCTTCTCTTCAGCGTAATCTGTTACTCTTTCTAGGTCCGCCACTCCCCCATCGTGGCGAGCGGCCTTTTTCTGCTTCTTGTCTTGCACTTCATCTGTGCCGTTCACTTCCTCTTCTTGGGACATTTCACCAGTTTTTAGCAAGATTCACGTTTTTTTTGCGAGACCAAAACAACGTTGTGAGCGCTCCGCGTGGCGAGACACTAGAAACACTGGTAATCGAAAGTTCGACAAAAATTTGTAATGGGCAGTTATTACACTGTGAGGCATCTGTTTTCAATGAAAATGAGGAAAACCAGGAAAACCGAACGTCCGGCCAAAAATTATGAAAAGAAGAAGAAGAAGAGGAAAACCGAAAACCCTTCTAGGAACCTCCAGAGAACCCCTTAATTAGAAAAATTTACGAGAGGGCCACGGTAGCCGTGTGGAGTAAAGCGCAACAGCGCAGCGCAACGTACTTTTCTCTCTTTTTTTCAGATAATCCGTAGGATCTCAACAGAACAGGTAAAATGAGTAAAAGTCTTATAAAGTTTCTCTCTTTTCCAGATCTAGCCGAATTGAGCCGAATTTGATTAGTATGGTTAGTAGGTATGGTATAAAAAGAAAGAAAAAAAATAGAAGATTTCCTTAAATAATTTTTTTCAGTGTCATCCATAAATTTTTTTAATGTATGAAAATGTCAATTCAGTTCCCGGCCTTGTATTTTTCATTGTTATTTATTTTGATTGTGGATATCCTGTATTTCTCCTGATTTTCTGTGGAAAACCAGCCTAAAAATGTCTGCAACGTTCAGATTGGCCAAGCAGAAGTTCTCCCAAAATGATCTGAGGCGGATGATGAACGAGCAGAAGCAGAAATCCAAAAAAGATCGCCCGAAGATCGAGTCACCATTAGCAAAATATCCTTTTAAAAGATTTCAAAGATTTCTTTCCAGGACTTCCCCTAATCTCATAATCTTCCTTAACTCTTGAAACACGTATAACGAATCGGGACAGCTTACCTGTATCCTGTGTCAATCCGTGGTGCGTTCAGAGGATGTCTGGAAGGTTCATATCAATGCGAAGACCCACAAGGAGAATGTCGAGAAGGCGAGGAAGCTGAAGGAGGACACTCAAAACTTCAAGATGCCAGTGAAGCGTCCAGCCACCTCTTCTTCATCGGCTGATGCTCAGCCGATCAAGAAACTCAAAGGAATCCTTAAGAATGCAACTTCTCCGGCGCCACTACAACCAGAAGCTTCCGGAGAGTCCAGCAAATCCTCAAATTCCCTCCCAAGTGACTTCTTTGACTCATCCAAGAGTCCTGGGAATAGTCTGGGAACTGTTAAAACCCCGGAAAGTGAGGAGAATATGGAGGTGGAGTCACTGGGGAAGGATGAGGCACTGCCGGAGGGGTTCTTCGATGATCCCGTGAAGGATGCGAAGGCGCGCCATCAGGAGTACAAAGATCCGGTGGAGGAGGAGTGGGAGAAGTTCCAGCGTGAGATCCGAGACGCCGCGACGGAGTCAAATGCCATCATTGCTGAGGATCAGGAGGAATCCACGGCGGAGAGGCAAATTGTAGAGATTGACGAGCAGATTCGCAACTGGTCGCGAGTCCTGGAGATCCAGCGCACGAAGGAAGCCACAGCGGCGGAAATGGAGCTCTCAAAGACCAGGAATATGGATGTTGAAAACAATAGTGGAAGCGAAGGAGAGGATAGTGAGGAGCTGGATGAGTTTGTCGACTGGAGATCCAAGAAATCTCATCGATAGTCTATCAATTAGTTCATTTAAATGTGTTTTGAAAATCATTAAATCGATCGAAATGATTTATTTTGGGTTTTATTTGGCGGGGTTTGTCTATTTATTTTACCAGGCGTCCCCACTACCCGGCGTCTCCATTCAACAGGTGAGTTCTTCAAACATGTTGAGAGAGCTTTTAGACTTTTAGAGTAAATATTTCACAAAAGAATCAGGACAATGATAAGATCAAGAATGAAAATCAGAAAAAAATTATACTTTTGTATTTTTTTAATCGTCATTTATTTTTTTTTTTACTTTATCCATAGAGAAGCGGGGAAAAATCTGTTATCTCTAAAAATTATCTAAAATTCTAAAGTTTTCAAATAGCTTTTGAAATTGCCAAAAAAAGGTAAGAAAATATCACAACCTCTAAGAAAGCTTATGCACTTTATTTAAACTTGGGAGGGAATTTTTCAACAAAATTTGCAAAGCTCTGGCATTTCCTTGGGCATTTCATATTCGTTAGATATTGTACGTTAGATATTACTTTGAATTAACTTTTTGAGAGCTTTTAAGGATTTTTTTAGTTAATCTCAGAGAGATTTAGTCTAGAAAACAAAAAAAAGTGTTGAAAGCTGTTATAAGCTTCCATTAAAAGCTCTTTTAAGCTTTCTTTACAAGTTCTCAAGTTTACTTTCATAAATTTTTAAGCTTCCTTTCAAAGATCATTCAAGCTATATTTCACAGATTTAAAAGCTTCTATTAAAACTCTTTCATGCTTAATTTTAAAGGTCGTAAAAAATTCCTTTCAAAGCTCTTTAAAGTTTCTTTTTTAAGCTCTTCAACATTTTGAAAGTGTCGGAAATATTAAGGAACTTTCTTATAAAATTTAATTAAAAGTACTGGAAGGTATCTTTAAACTTAATATCTCTCCCTTGCTTGCAACTGTAAGGATATAATTTTTTATTTTACATTTTTCCCTTAAAATTTTGTACACTTTTAATTATAGTGACGAACTCTTGATTTGGATTGGGGATTGTATCTACTTGGTTATCTAGTACAGACATGCAGACAACAATAAACACAGCACTAATACTATTGAATCAAGCCCCAAAAATGATTTATGTATTATTTCTTGTGAAATTCTGACTTGTTTTTTGCAACAAGAATTTTTTGTTGGTTGTCATTCATAAAAGAGGGATTGTGAGTATTTTTACTAACGAACGATACGCACGAGTTCTTCGCGTATCTGTGTTGGTATTTCGCCGGTTGTTCCCCTCAAAATTAAACACAAGGCGTAAGAAAGCTCAAAAGTCATTTTTTGAAGATCTCCCTTGAACTTTACCCCCTTTAAAGTAATTTAAATTTTTAGAGCTTTGCAGAAATTTCACTCAAATACTATCCTTTTCTCAATTAGCCTCAAATAAAGGCAATTTATTGAAATTTACGTAAAATTGTGCAACAATATTTCTCCCAAATACATGCAAAGAAACATCTACATTCAATAAACTTCGTGCCCCTTCGTTTACTCTTCTCTGTGTGCAACTCAAATGGTGGGGCCGAGGCTTTAAATACCCCACCATGTTCCATCTTCAGTCATTCGTTTCCATATCTCTTGCTGAAAACCAGCTGATTCGCCGCCAATATGACGGGCTCAAGTGAACCATAATCTGGTTAAATTTCTTACTTGATTCGTTATCAGCGTGAGAATTTTTTCACCAAGAAAAAAGTGTCTGTAGTACAAATACCTGCGAATTTATCTCGTGCACTTATTGTGATAATCTTTAAATTATTATTATAGTTTTAATTTAGTGCAATTAGAGATTAATCATGCTTAGGAGTGCAGTTGTTAAAAACAATCGAGACCGTAATCCCGTCGAAGATGCCTCGTTTATGTCCAAAAGGACTTTCTGGTGAGTTTTTTTTGTGGAACACAGACACGCGGAAAGATAGCGCTTGCCTTTTATCATGAATTGTATGCGATAACTATCGAATGATTTAAGTGATTGTGGCGCCAAAAATATTAGTCACACTTATGAAATAGGAGGGAAATTTATTGTGCGAAAATTTGCGAATTTTAAGTTTTTTGGGTAGGTATAGCAAATATCAATATTTGCGTTCTTTCTCCGTCTAAATTAATGCGATGGACAGACATTCGAATAGAATTAATTGAGAAATCTAAAGACAGCGGGAATTGTATGGAAACCATTTGATTCAATTTTGGAGAAGTTTTAAATCTGAAATAAAAAATATTTTAAAATATTTAAAAATTCTGCAAATTACTTAATTCATGAAATATCACTTCATACAATTTTAAAATTAATTTAATTGTTGTTTTCATTTAGCGCAAAATGTTGCAGAAAATATCAATTTGGAACCAATCAAGGTTCATTGACCATATAAATCAATTATATGTACTCAGTATAAGTAATTATATTTTCAGAATGTATATATTCAATATGTTTATTCATCACTATTACCTACAATAATATACATAGGTATAATAAAATTTATATATTATGCTTCTGTTAACCTGACTAAAAAAAAATTATGCGCACAACGCGCACAAGTAATCCGAAAAAATAATTTTTTGAGAAATCACAGGAATTTCGCTTTCCTTTCCGGGTAGTCTTTCTTCTGTAATAATCCCTCTGTGAGAAATTACGTGGAAAATCCTCTCGATTGAAAATTTTAATCCTCCACTTTAGGTGGCTCAAACAATTATACAAAACGGGAATGAAAAGACCAATTGAGGATGAAGATGTCTATGAGACACTGCCTGAGCATCGATTTGAGAAGCTCTCGGAGAAATTCACAAGACTCTGGGATGAGGAGTCCAAATCAAAATCACCATCTCACCTGAAGATCCTGGCTCGTGCTTATGGGAAGCCGGTCTTGATTTATGGTCTCATCTGTTCGCTCACGGAATCTGTATTGAGGTGAAATAATTTATTTTACTGATTTAGAAAGAAGTGTATCTGAAATTTCTGGGGGCTTTTGCAGGATTGTTCAGCCACTCTGCATGGGTGGTCTGGTGACCTACTTCTCTCCTGAACAGGAGGGAATCACTCTCAGTGAGGCTTATATGTATGCAGCGGGAATTATTCTATCCAGTCTAATTCCCGTACTAATGTTTCACCCGTACCTTCTGTATATGGATCAGATAGGTATGAAGATGCGTCTGGGCAGTGTTGGTCTTATCTACAAGAAGATCTTCAAGATGACAAAGTGCGCCAGCTACATTGGCCTCAATGGTCAAGTGATAAATCTAATGTCTAACGATGTGGGTGAGTTCGATACTGCCCTCTGTTCCCTCCATGATCTGTATAAGGGACCCGTGGAAGCGATACTCATTGGGTACTTCCTGTATCGTGAGATTGGGGTATCTGGACTCATTGGGATGGCATTCCTGCTGGCTTTCATTCCCCTCCAGATGTGGCTGGCTAAATTAGCGGCCAAATTTCGTTTTCTCACGGCCAAGAGGACGGACAAGCGTGTGAGATTCATGAATGAGATTATCCACGGCATTCAGGTGATTAAGATGTACACATGGGAGAAATCCTTCTCTACTTTAGTGGATAAGGTGCGACGGAAAGAGATGGATGCAATTCGAGGAACCTCCTATGTGGATGCCTCAAATTACTCCTTCATCCTCATCTCACAGATCTCACGCTTTATTGCTCTCATGACTTACATCTCCTTCGGAAATGTTTTCACAGCGAGGAAAGTCTTTATTGTTTACTCATTCTTCATGACTCTTAATGAGTCTATGGTTCACTTCTGGCCTCGAGCTCTCACTGTTGTGGCTGAGATGATTGTCTCCTCGAGGAGAATAACAGAATTTTTGCTTATCAGCGAGGAGAAGAGGAAGCCCACACCAGAAAAGGTGGCCAGTGAGAGTGAAAAAATGAATCTGCCTAATGGAAGGATTCCGGGAGGTGATGAGATTCTCCCAAGGAGGATAGTTAATGAGAATACCACAGAGAAGAGTCTCCACATGAGGAGTGTCACAGCTCTCTGGGGTGGTGAAGATCCAGATTCCAGACTAGGAATAGATTCTGTAGATCTCTCAGTGATCCAAAGACAACTTTGCTGCATTATCGGATCAGTGGGTTCGGGAAAATCTACAATCCTTAACACAATCATCGGCGAATTGAGCCTGGATGAGGGATCTATGGAGATTAATGGATCATTAAGCTATGCTGCTCAAGAACCGTGGCTCTTTGAGAGCACCATCAAGCAGAATATCATCTTTGTTGAGGAATACGATGAGAAACGCTACCATGAAGTCCTGAAGGTTTGTGCACTGGAGAGAGACCTCGAACTCTGGCCATACGGAGATGCTACTCTCGTGGGGGAGCGTGGTGTGAGTCTGAGCGGTGGACAGAAGGCGAGAGTGAGTCTGGCGAGAGCGATCTACCGGAAGGCGGATATTTACCTCCTGGATGATCCTCTGTCCGCCGTGGACACTCACGTCGGCAAGCACATCTTCGAGCGATGCATCCGACGATTCCTGGCCGACAAGGTGGTCATCCTGGTCACGCATCAGCTGCAATATCTCAAAGATATCCGACATATTGTGCTACTGAACGGTGGCCGTGTGGAGATCCAGGGATCCTACGATGAGATCCGCCAGAGTAATCTCTACAGCTTCCTCTCCCACACGCCAGACGAGAGTCAAGAACCTCAATCACCCACCACCGAAAGGAAGCTCAACACCTTCTCCTCTCAGGTTGACTACTACGAGTCTAAGGACGGAGAGGAGCTCGAGGAGGAGAAGGAGGAACAAGCAGTGGGATCTGTAAAGTGGTCAGTTTATTTGTCCTTCTTCAAGTTCATCGAGAACAAGTGTATCATGATCTTCACCATGACTCTATTCGTTTTGGCTCAAATAGCCATGACGGGAACTGATTACTTTGTGGCTCAATGGGTGAACTGGGAGGAATCCCTGAACCTAATCAACACAACCGGCTTCAATCTCACCGAAACTCTATTCACTTACCTGGAGTCCATGGGAAATGCCACAGAACTCCTCACAATCATCTCGCCGGAATATGAAGCGGCAACCAGGAGGCAGTATCAGATCATATATGGAGTCCTGATGGTGATCTTGTCGTATTTGGTGATCCAGAGGAATTTCATGTTTTTCAAGACGTGCCTTGTGGCTTCCATTAAACTACACAATCGCCTTTTCATGGGAATTATCAGATCCAGGATGCATTTCTATCACACCAACTCTTCAGGCAGGATCCTCAACAGGTTCTCCAAGGATATCGGGAGTATCGATAAAGATTTACCAATAAGCTTGATTGATTGTATTATGGTGAGAAAATCTTTAATTGCGCTTCTAAGAGATTTTTAACAACTACCTACCTATATTAATAGTGGTATTATTGATTCTTTAGTGTTTTTTGGAGATCACCGGAATTGTGGCAATAGTTGTTGTTGTGGATTATTGGCTGCTTATCCCAACAATTGCAGTAGGTCTTCTCCTATATCTCATTAGAGTAGTTTATATCAGAACTGGAAGAAGTGTAAAGCGATTGGAAGCTGCTTGTAAGTCTATTCAAAAGTATTTGTTAAATCAATTTAAGATTTGTATAAAAAAAATTGTTGATTTAATCAGAGGCAATATTTTAGCATATTATTTAGGTACTGATTTTCATAAAGGCATTTAAAAATTTTTTTTTACGTAAAATAGGCACCTTTTAGGCGATTTTCTAATACTAATATTTTAAATTAATAGTTGATTCGGCTGCTTTAATGATTTTATTGCATTTCAGCCAGGAGTCCTGTTTACGCTCACATGAACTTCACAATTCAGGGCTTATCAACAATCCGAGCTTTAAGAGCTGAGAAGGTGCTTGAGTCAGAATTTGGTTATCATAATGACTTCAATTCCTCAGCATGGTATATGTTCCTGGCATGCTCACAGTCCTTCAATGTGTGGCTCGATTTGGCGTGCGTTCTTTACATCTCCATCGTCGTTCTCAGCTTCCTTATTCTCGACAATAGTGAGTGATTGAATTAGGCCTGATTAAATTACTCCCATGTAAATGGCATTGATTTTTCTCTGTCCCATTTCAAGATGTTCCGGGTGGAAATGTTGGTTTGGCAATCACGCAGGTTGTGAATCTCATTGGAACCTGCATGTGGGGGATGCAACAGACGGCAGAGCTGGAGAATCAAATGATTTCCGTTGAAAGGGTAATTGAGTATTCGAATCTGCCGTCAGAACCACCTCTGGAGACGGAGAAGAAGAATCAACCGACGAAGGAGTGGCCCAGCGAAGGAGCTGTTGAGTTTAAGGATTTGTCCATGAAGTATTCCGATGAGGGCGAGCTGATTCTGAAGGATCTCAACTTTTTGATTCGTGCCGGGGAGAAAGTGGGAATTGTAGGACGAACTGGAGCTGGAAAGTCATCAATTATCCAAGCGTTGTTCCGCCTGGCGCCTATTGAAGGCCGCATCTCAATAGACGGTATTGACACTCAGACGCTGGGTCTGCACGATCTTCGCAGCAAG